>CAIGQZ010001474.1:3981738-4018787 GCA_903798205.1 Danio tinwini | reverse complement strand
TATATATATATAATGTATGTATGTATATATGTGTATATAGTATATATATGTATATGTATATATATGTATATGTATATATATATAATGAAAATCAAGGACTTTTAAGCACTTTTTCCAGCACCTATTTTTATTTTCCAAGACTGACACACAACGTATTGAACACCTGAAATGTATTATCAGCAACCCATAAACACATTGCATAGGAATATATATCTATTGATTTATACAAAAGCATATAATAAAATATAATAATTAATAATAATATGTTAATAATTAATAATATAATAAACCAAGACTGACATGCAATGTATTGAACACCTGAAATGTCTTCTCAGCAATTTATAACAATACTGCATAGGAACTATCTATAAATTTATACAAATAAAAACTATCATCATCATTAATAATAATAGTAATAATATTATTATTATTAATAATAATAATAATAATAATAATAATAATAATAATAATAATAATAACAATAATAATAATATCATAACTTATTAATCATATATTGATAATATAATAAACCTGCACTAAATATGCTTGTGAATTTTTTTATTTTATTTATTGATGTTTTCTCACAGATGGAAAGAGAACAGAATATTTGTACTCAAGTTACAATACAATTACACTGGTAAAATAATACAAATTTTTGTAAATAATACTAATATTATACAAATTAATCTTTTAAAAAACTACTCTTATAGTACTAGTTAGATTTTTATTTGGGCCTTAAGTATAAAATTAAGTATAAAATTATTTAAATGGTTTATTTGCTTAAATCACAAAGCTATGAATTTGCACTAACAAAGTATGGTAGATTTTTCCTTTCATGATAATTAATCTTTTTCAATAGCACTGGCAAAACTACCACATACTTTTAAAGCCATAGAGACACTTTTTGTCAATTTTTTAAAACAATATTTTGAAGCTTTGAAAGGTTTAAAGTATATGATAAAAAGATTTAAATTTAGCCTTTTATTTACATATTTTACACTGTCTTTCTCATTTGCTCATTGTTGTCTATACAATATTTTATTTTACGCTTGATCTTAAACTGAAATAATTTTACAAAAAGACAAGTATGTCAGTAATAAAATAATAAAACAAATGACTTTGTTTCACTTGAGGTTTTTGAAATATGACAACACTACATTTCTCAAAACAGTGTTTTAAGAGCCTTATTGTTTATTTTGATAAATGTAACGATACATTGTTTGACCTGTAATGCCTGCACAATTTAGTGATGCTTTAAGACAGACCGGGATACAGCTATTATGCACAAATCATACAGATAGGTATTTCAAAACATTTCCAGCATAATTCTTTTGTCGTAAAGAAATAAAAAAAAAAAGTTCCACCTTTGCAAGTTTCACTTCACGATACAGCCAAATAAGAGGTCCATTAGCATTGTCATCGGTAATGCATCAATCTAATTCTAAATACTTGATAGTTTTTGACTAAATTTAGTCAAGGAGCAAAAATAAATAATTTCTACTTTGATTGTACACAACCGCGATCTCTTCACTATTAGAGCACACACAGATGAGGGGACTTACAATTCATTTGAAAAAGCCTATTAAGCCTATTTAGAGAAGAGAGAGAAACGTGTGTGTAGATCGTCGATATGGCAGGAAGTATGTCCGCGGTTTACTTACTTTTGTAATAACGTAGACATCTCTATAGTGAAAACATCCGAAAAGCATTATTCCAATAAAACATTTGTTTTTAAGTTATTTTCTGCCACTGTAACACAGAAAGGCCTTTGTCCCGCCCTTACGTTTCACGCAAGGTCGACTGTGATTGTTCACTTTTCATGTCAGTCAAATCATCGGAATCCTGGTATATTTTATATATTATATAAACTATTACATTTATATTATGTATTTTTGATGAAATAGTGACGGTTTTGGTCTATTTTAGCAGCGAAAAAAGATCAGATGAATCCGTACAAAGAAAGCCTACTACCGCGAGAGTGGGGCGCGCCCCATCGGTTGAGAACGCTCTGGTTACTAGAGTAACCCTCGTTCCCCGAGGGGGGGAACGGAAATGCTATGTGGAAACTTCCACTATGGGGATTTCGTTCAGAAAGCCAATCATCTGAAAGAGTATGTAAACGGGCCAATGAAATGCCAATGAGTTGGCAGCTTCAGTTTGCTCACCTGATGCTCGTTGCAATTAATCTTGCTATAAGAGAGCAGAGCTAGCAAGCCAAAGCATCCTTTTGTAGCTGAAGCGACTTCATCTCAACAGCCAAGGGGCAATCATTATGGCAAAGGAACATAGCATTTCCGTTCCCCCCCTCGGGGAACGAGGGTTACTCTAGTAACCAGAGCGTTCCCCTTCGGAAGGGGAACTTCAATGCTATGTGGAAACTTCCACTATGGGGAAATGTATGGAAAACGCCATAATGATTGAACCTTACCTTCGCCCCCGATGAGAGGTTTGCCAGGCAAAGAGAGCGTGAGCGCACCATCATCACCAGAGGCGTGGTCTTCCAACGTGTTCCCTAGCCCTTACTTATCCCACTTCAACAGAAGATTTACAGATTTAGATATATTTTTCGGGAGCCGCAAGTGCGTCTAGAATATCTAGGAATTTAATACGACAGTACGTTGGGAAGCGTACAGTCCCGATAGGGAGGACGCTGCGGAGGCCACCTGCTACCCAAGTGGGGAGACTGGGGCAAATAGCATATGAACTAACCCTATGAAGGGGGAGTAAGCATATGAAATAGGATGGTTAGCGGTTAGGGAAGACACGGGTCCACCTGTAAGGGGGGAACTGCACCGTGGCAGTATAAGCGTATGGGATCGCCTGGTGGGGATCGCACATAGCAGGCACCTATACCCAGAATGCGGGCTGACCAGCGGGCAGACCTACAACATAGTGGGCCAGCATCTGACTCCTCCGTTGAGCCAGATGCTGGGGGCAGCGGAGGAATCTCTGCAGGGTTCGCCAGCGGGGAACTTTACTGACAGAGTGAATAAGCGCACGTACCTCCGTGTTAGGGAGAATGGCGCAGCAAGCGTATTTGAACACCTTCACCGAGTTGTTTCCTCAATCACCAAGGGTTACCTAATACCCTTGAGGAAACCGGCTCCACTCGCAGATTGTAAAATCTTGCAAATGTGTTAGGTGTCGCCCAGCCCGCAGCTCTGCAGATGTCTGTTAGAAAGGCGCCGCGTGCACGCGCCCAAGAGGATGCTATGCTCCGAGTGGAGTGTGCTCGAACCCGTGGGGGACACGGCTCACCCTGGCTTTGGTAAGCGAGGGAGATGGCATCCACTATCCAGTGGGCCAACCTCTGTTTGGATACGGCACTTCCCTTCTGCCGACCACCGTAACAGACGAAGAGCTGCTCAGAGGATCTGACGCTCTGAGTGCGGTCCAGATAGATTCGCAAAGCGCGAACTGGACAAAGTAATGAAAGGGCTGGGTCTGCCTCCTCCGGGGGCAGCGCTTGCAGGCTCACTACCTGGTCTTTAAATGGTGTGGTAGGAACCTTAGGCACATATCCAGGCCGGGGTCTCAGGACAACGTGAGAGTAAGCCGGCCCGAATTCCAGGCACGAGTCACTGACCGAAAATGCCTCCAGGTCCCCCATCCTCTTGATGGAAGCCAACGCGACCAGCAGAGCTGTCTTCAGGGACAGAAATCTTAAAGATACTGATTCGAGTGGCTCAAATGGATCTGTGCGCAAGCTCGTGAGAACGAGGGCGAGATCCCAAGAGGGCATGAGAGGGGGGCGGGGCGGATTAATTCGCCTAGCGCCTCTGAGGAACCGGATGATGAGGTTATGCCTTCCCACGGTGCTGCCAGCAACCGCGTGATGGTGAGCAGAGATGGCAGCCACGTAAACCTTGAGTGTGGAGGGCGACAGCCTGCTCTCCAGCTTCTCTTGGAGAAAAGAAAGCACAACGCTGATCTGGCAAGTTCGGGGGTCTTCTCTGCGAGAGACGCACCATTCAGTGAATAGACTCCACTTCAGGGCGTAGGCGCGCCTCGTTGAGGGGGCTCTCGCCTGAGTGATGGTATTAACCACCGCCATGGGTAAGTTACCTAAGTCTTCCTCGCGTCTAAGGACCACACGTGGAGGTTCCACAGATCCGGGCGAGGGTGCCGGATGGTGCCGTGTCCCTGAGAGAGTAGGTCCTCTCTCAAAGGGATCTGCCAGGGGGGGGGCCGTCGCGAGGAGTGAGAGTTCTGACATCCAAGTCCGGTTGGGCCAGAGAGGCGCAACTAGCAAGACCTGTTCCTCGTCCACCCTGACCTTGCACAAGAGCTGCGCGAGCAGGCTCACTGGGGGGAACACATATTTGCGCATGCCCCGAGGCCAGCTGTGGGCCAGTGCATCCGTGCCGAGAGAGCCCTCGTCAGGGAAAAAAACCACTGGCAATGAGCGTTCTCGGGGTAAGCAAACAGATCGACCTGGGCTTCCCCGAATCGCGCCCATATCAGCTGAATCGACTCGGGGTGGAGTCTCCATTCTCCTGGACGTAAGGGTTGCCGTGAGAGCACGTCGGCTGCACGGTTGAGCTTGCCTGGAATATGAATGGCACGCAGCGATTTCAGCCGCGTATGACTCCAGAGGAGCAGACGGCGAGCGAGCTGAGACATGCGGCGAGAGCGGATACCCCCCATACGGTTGATATACGCCACCGCCGCCGTGCTGTCCGTCCTGACCAGCACGTGTTGTCGCTCCAACACCGGTAAAAAACGGCGAAGAGCGAGGAACACTGCCAGCAGCTCTAGGCGATTGATATGCCAATGCAGCTGGTTGGCCCTCCACAGGCCCGCAGCTGCATGCCCGCAACACATAGCCCCCCAGCCCATGCTGGAAGCATCTGTTGAGACAACAACATGACTGGACGCCTGTCCTAGAGGCACTCCGGCCTGTAGGAACGAGGGGTCGTTCCAGGGGGTGAGGGCGCGGCGACACATCGCAGTAACAGAGACCCGGTGTGTGCCCGCGTGCCATGCGCGTCTGGGGACTCGATCGTGAAGCCAGTGCTGAAGTGGTCTCATATGGAGTAACCCGAGCGGCGTGACTGCGGCTGCGGATGCCATATGCCCCAGGAGCCTCTGAAAGGATTTCAGTGGGACCACTTTTTTCCTGTCGAACTCTCTCAGACAGTTCAGCATTAGCTGAGCGCGCTCTCCGGAGAGGCGCGCTGTCATGGTGACCGAGTCCAGCTCCAACCCGAGAAAAGAGATCCTCTGCGCTGGGGCGAGTTTGCTCTTTTCTCGGTTGACCTGAAACCCCAACAGATGGAGGTGCTGGAGCACCTTGTCTCTGTGCACAGTCAACTGTTCCCGAGAGTGAGCTAAAATCAGCCAGTCGTCGAGATAGTTGAGTATGCGGACGCCCACGAGCCGAAGGGGCGCTAGGGCGCCCTCCGCGAGCTTGGTGAAGACCCGCGGAGACAGAGAGAGCCCGAAGGGGAGGACTTTGTACTGCCACGCTCGACCCTCGAACGCAAACCTCAGAAACTGACGGTGGCAGGGAAGGATGGAGACATGAAAGTATGCGTCCTTCAGGTCTATCGCTGCAAACCAATCCTGAGGACGAACGCACCGGAGGATGCGCTTCTGCGTGAGCATTCTGAACGGGAGCCTGTGTAGACAGCGGTTCAAAACGCGCTGCAGTGCCTGCAGTGGGGCAGCGCGGAGTGGGAGAGCTGATCCGGGAAGCGCTGGGGTCCCGCGGAAGAGCTGGAGATAAGAGAGTCACACTCACCTCGCTCCCGAGCTCCGGAGAGAGGGCTTGAGGAGTGGGAGAAAGGAGCCCGTCCTCCCAGATCCTGTGAGCCATTGGCGAAATGCACCGACTCTGCGAGCCAGAAGGCATAGCGTCCCGGACTGGCAGAGTTCGGGCTGTCACATCCGGAGAATTGGAAAAGTGCTCTTTCATTGATATTTTGGTGGCACTGAAAAGTACCGTTGGTATTGAAGCCCGGCCCTCCACCGGGGAAAAAGCAAATTCCCTCTTCTCCGGATGGCTTGTCTCAGGGATGCTTCGCGGTCCGTTTACCGGACTTAGCGGCGGCCTGGGCAGGGGGGGTGGCCGGCTTACGAGGTGCTCGACGCTGCCGTTTCGCCGGAGGCGCTGGCGGGAGCGGTGCAGCTCTCGCAGGCGGACGCCCTCGGCGAGGAGCAGCAGATGTGGATGGCTCGGCGGGCGGAGCGGTGGTACGGTCCCGCCGATAGATGACATTACTCATCGCATCGGACTGCTCTTTCACCGCCTTGAATTCCTGGGTGAATTCACCGACGGTGTCGCCGAACAGGCCAGCCTGGGATATGGGGGAGTCAAGAAAGCGAACTTTGTCGACCTCGCGCATATCTGCCAGGTTTAGCCAGAGGTGGCGTTCCTGGACCACTAATGTGGCCATCGTCCTTCCCAGCGCACACGCAGCGGACTTAGTGGTCCGAAGAGCATAGTCGGTTGCGGTGCGGAGCTCGTGTAACAAGCTTGGGTCGGAACCACCCTCGTGCAGCTGTGCCAGCGCCTGCGCCTGGTAGCGCTGGTAGGTGGCCATAGCGTGCAAGGCAGAAGCAGCCTGGCCCGCAGCTTTGTAGGCTCTAGCTCCGAGGGAGGCAGATAACCTACAGGCTTTGGACGGGAGACAAGGCGAACCCCTCCAGGAGGAGGCGCCACGCGGACAAAGATTGACCGCAATAGCGCGCTCGACCTTCGGGATCGCCTCATAACCCTTGGCTGCTCCACCATCGAGAGTGGTGAGGGCGGAGACGCACGCAGATCGGGCAGAGAAAGGTGCCCTCCAAGACTGCGTGAGCCTACTGTGCACTTCCGGGAAGAAGGGAACGAGAGGCTTCGAAGGACTGGCCTTCTTATCCTCAACGTAGCACCCATCTAGTCGGTCCGGCCGCGGAGCTGGGGGATAAACCATCTCCAACCCCACGGCCGAAGCAGCCCGGGAAAGCACGGCCATCATATCCGATTCGAGATCTTTGACAGCGCTCCCCAGCCCGGAGGGAGGGAGCGGGTCTGGATCTTCATCGGACATTGACAGCCCACCCTCCGATGCAGCAGTGGACGTCTGGTCCCCGGTGTCATCGAGCGAGAGGGCTACCATCTGGTTAGACGGATCGCTTCCTCCGCTCGAAGCTTGGATGGAGCGCTTAGAGGAGCGGGAGGTCCGCGAGCCCGAGGGCGGCGGATAAGCTCCCACTGGAACCCTCAGACCTGCCCGAGTGCCCACTGCAGTGCAGGGGACAGCTGGGGTGGTTAACTCTTTTGCAAGAGCCAACCGCGATCTTAACTGCGCAACAGACATGCCATCGCAGTGACGGCATGAGCTGCCCGCGAGCACCGCATTAACATGCTGGACCCCCAGACATGCCACGCAGTGCTCGTGCCCATCATCCGGGGACAGGAAACCACCGCATCCAGAAACGCACGGTCGGAGCGACATCTTGAAAAAGACGCGCTGTGTGACCGTGTTGCTCTTTTAGGTGAAAGTGCAATACAAACCGCTCGGGGAGGACCGGACCCAAAGGACGCCAGGCAAGGGAGAAACCCAGCTCGACCGTCTGCCGCCGCGTATACCACTCTCTGGACCGGGAGACCACTCTCGTTCGCTTTCTCTCTTGCGGATTTCAGGAAATCAGCTGCAGGAACCCTCATCGATTCTTTCAGAAGGCTGTGAAGTCGTCTGAAGCGAAAAGGATGCTTTGGCTTGCTAGCTCTGCTCTCTTATAGCAAGATTAATTGCAACGAGCATCAGGTGCGCAAGCTGAAGCTGCCAACTCATTGGCATTTCATTGGCCCGTTTACATACTCTTTCAGATGATTGGCTTTCTGAACGAAATCCCCATAGTGGAAGTTTCCACATAGCATTGAAGTTCCCCTTCCGAAGGGGAACCACTGCTGTAGGCTATCAGAAAAAATATAGCTTAAAAGAGCTAATATTTTTACCCTAAAATAGTTGTTAAAAAATTTAAAACTGCTTTTATTCTAGCCGAAATAAAACAAATAAGACTTTCTCCAGAAGAAAAAAATATCATTAGACATACTGTAAACATTTCCTTGCTCTTGTTAAACATCATTTGGGAAATATAAAAAAAATAAAAATAAATTCGAAGGGGGGCTAATAATACTGACTTCAACTGTATGTATGTATGTATATATATATATATATATATATATATAACATTTTGAAAACATAAGCTGACGTAACAAAATTATAATTTTATATATACACACACACGCACACACGCACACATGCACACACACACGCACACACGCACACAGTCTTGCCTTTTTATGAGTTAAATCACTTGTTTGAAATAGCTTTATTGTTTATTAAACAATAAGAACACTGAATCATTGAATGACTCATGATTTTGTTATTAATCATATTTTTTGTCATTAAACATTCAAGTGCCTTGGCAAGTACTCCATCTTTGTTTATTTGGGTTTGATTTAACGGTAACGAGTGTCTCCCATCACAAACCATAGCAAATAATCATGTCTATTAATTTAGAAATAATTGTATATTTCAGCTTGTAATTTCTTGGATGTGAGCGTGGGATATGTTATGTAGCCTCTCTGCACTCATGCATAAAGACCCTTTTCCCTTTAGCTCATGATTTCCTGTAATGGTATTTGCATGAGAAATTAGATACCATCTTTCTAATTAAGCTCATAAGCATAATCTCATTGCTCTTATCAATTCTGCTGTACACGAGTTCAAAAAGCACACCAACATCAGTGGGGAAAGGCATCACAAAGCCGAAGCCCATAATGCTTATCTTTTATCTGATTTGCGGATGAGAAATGGAAACGTGTGTGGTTACTAAAACACAAGTTGCTGCTTAAGTCATTTTTTGCACGCTGCTTTTCACAATAAAAGAGCTTTACAGAAAAATAGTGTTTTAAAGCTCCCCAGTGAGAATGTAAGAGTGTAAAAATTCTGAAAGATGTCTTGAGGGATGAAAAATAAATGTTGGGAGGATCTCAGCTAGCACAGTAGGTAGATCACACTTCAGGCGCTGATTTAAATAAATGTGCATATGCAAAACTAGTCACACATGTGCAGTGATAGGCTTATTTTAACATGTTCTTTATGGCATACATGCTGTATTATGATTTTCACAATCACAGCTTTTATTTGGACATGTTTGAGCACCCATCAGAACATTCCTAAGCATTTAAATCCAAAGTTAATCTACAAAGTTAAAATCTTTTCACAAACACTATTAAAATTACTACTGAATAAGTGTTACTTCAGGATTGATTGGGAAATGCCACTGGCTCTCTTTTATCTCGATTGCATCCTGCTAATGTTTGGATTTTTCTTTTTTTAATGAGACAAGATTGTGGTAATGGAGGAGGAACATTTTCAATGATTAAAACTTTAAAGTTTAACTCACTTAAAAGCATTATGTTGCTTGGAAAACAACTACTAAAAATACTACGGAAACCAATGGCTAACCATGGCTGTTTCTTTATTTTTTCCAAAACATCTTGTTTTCTGTTCATTAGAAGAAAGAAACTCAAATATATTTCAAACAAGTGGAGAGTCAGTAAATGGTGACAGAATTTTGGGTCAATTTTGGGTGAACTATCCCTTTAAATACACAATTTGTTTTTTTTTATGGATTTATACATTTGTAAAGTCTTTTAGCTTATATCATACTAATATGTTCTCAACAAACAGCTTTAACAATTCCATAAACAACATTTAAACTAGTGGGGTAACGGGTCACAAATCTCACAGTTTGGATCACACTACGGTTTTTGAGTCACAGACCATTTTTGGATCAGCAAAAATAGTTTTTTTTTGTCATTTGCTTTCCATTTATACAAAAATATTACTGCAAAAAACAATGGTTTTAACAAACAGAACTTAGAACCGGTAAATTTAATAAAAAAAATATAGAAAGAACTAGCTGCAAAAAAGGAAAATATTCAATACGAAAAATTATCTTTGCTGCTGTTGCTGATAATGCTAAATATAGAAATCTAGCATCTTGTACAACACATCATATTCATTTTCAATTAATGTTTTAACAATTTACTCATAAAACTTCATGTTTCATTGTAGGTGTATTATTTTTGAAAACATATTCAGTTACATAATTTTGATGGTTGTTTGTCACCACCCATTGGTTACACAATGTAATTGCTACAACATTCACAAGCGTGATTTAAATTTTTACCATAAACATCAGTGTTTTTATCTGAACTATAAACTGTTCTCCCAGTACTTCTGTGTTATTTCATTGTTTGTAACTGACTGAAAAAGTGTGAAAACGGAATTTCTCTCGATCAAACGCAGATTTGAATGCAGCGCCTCAAAGGATTAATAAACATATGCAAATAATTATCATTTATTATTTGTGTTGCGCTGGTTTGATTTGAGTAACAATCTTTAATGTTCAGCTTTACACTGAATGCATTAATGCAGGCTAAACAAACAGTGACAGAAAACACTAAGACACTAATACTAAGAAAACATTAGGTAGGTCCCTCCACAACTTTTTTCATCATCATTATATTTTACAGGGAAGCCTAAATGCTTTCATACACGTGATTTAAATAACACAAGAGGCGATCTCTCTGCAATTGTTATAAATGTTGGGTTAACCTACAAGTTCAAAAAAAGTTTTTAATCTATGGGTCACGTGTGTTCCGAACGGTGGGTTGTGATCTGTACATATCACGGATCAACCGTGATCCGTTACACCCCTAATTTAAACATAAATTGTAAAATATACACTTGATTCTCCATGAACGTGTTGTTGAGTGTAAAATGATTAAAAGATTAGCGAACAGGCTTTCGATTGATCAAATGACAAGTTATTTCCTCACAAAAGTGTATTCCTTATAGTGACATCTCTCCTCCATTGACTTCCATTAAAACAAAATGGCCTCTGGTCTCTTTTCTCACATACTGGCGTTAGCATTAGCTGTTACTGATTTTTAGCTAATTATTTTTGGCTTGTCATCTATTGGCTTGGCATGTGCTGTGTCCCAAATGGCACACTATGCACTTATGCACTTACACACTCAACAGCATAGTATATAAATGTAGTGTCGTCCCAAATGGAACAATGAAACAATTCTTGTTTTTTCCCACACATTCGGCACGCTTCAGTGCACTGCTGCCTCTCACTGGTGTAATAATGTCATTGAATCCTTTGTTGTTACTTGCCGTTGAGTCATTAAAATGATTGAGTAAATTATTTTCACCCTGCAAGTTACTGTAATTGTACAAAAACCTTGTAAGAAGAAAGTGTAGCTATTTGCTAAACATACAGTATGTTGTTAATGTTGTTCATTATTTAATACTGTTAATACGTCAACATCAGCTGTTTCAGTTTCTGCAAATGCAAGTAAACATATTTGCTAGGACCGCACTTTTATGTGAATATTCATGAGCTCACACTGATACACTTTGTGCTGAACAGGGAGTGAGAGCATGTTATTTAATAAACGAGTTAGTGTGTTATTTACCGTAGTGTCTGTCAGCTGGACTGATCAGGCAGTGGTCAGCGAAGCGTCTATCATTGTCTGTGTAGTTGGACAAAGTCAGTCAACACAGATGCAACAAATGAGTTGCATCTGTTGTTTGTTAGTTCTTTCGTTGCCAGAGGAAAGGCTTACAGTAAATCATTTTTTAAATCATATGTATCTCATTATGATATTGACAGCCTAAGCTTTGTCACGACACTAATCCTGATGATTGAAAACGGTCCATTCATTGTGCATTTCATTGTGAAAATCCAATTTAATGGGTTGTATTTACCCTAAAGTCAATTTAAATATTTCTGTATTTTATCTGTCACATACTTTGATTGTATTCTTACTGGTACATTTTAATCAACTCCATGATATGAAGTAATTTCTCTGTATTTTATGGAGGCTTTATGTTCAGACACAGAATAAAATGTGTATCTTGCTGGGTTAGGCAAATAAAGTGTCTTAAAGGGGACCTATTATGCCTTTTTTTACAAGATATGAAATAATTATCTGATAAGAGTGTGTATGTGAAGTTTCTACAGCTCAAAACACCCCACAAATAATGTTTTATAACTTTTTTGATACTGCCCCTTTAATGCTTTGATCCTAATTGTACCATTTTGGTGACTGTCACTTTAAATTTAAATAAGATTGTGTTCCCATCCCTCTTTTTAAAAGAGGGTGGAGCTACAAATGCCTATGGCTGTTTCTCATAAAGTTGTTTCCACTTTCACAATATATATGCATAAAGACCTTACAAATATACACTCACCGGCCACTTTATTAGGTACACCTTATTAGTACTGGGTTGAACCCTCTTTTGCCTTCAGAACTGCTTTAATCCTTTGTGGCATAGATTCAACAAGGTACTGGAAATATTTCTCAGAGATTTTGGTCCATATTGACATGATAGCATCATGCAGTTGCTGCAGATTTGTCGGCTGTACATACATGATGCAAATCTCTTGTTCCACTGCATTCCAAATGTGCTCTATTGGATTGAGATCTGGTGACTGTGGTGGCCATTTTAGTACAGTGAACTCATTGTCATGTTCAAGTAACCAGTCTGAGATGATTCTCACATTATGACATGGCACGTTATCCTCCTGGATGTAGCCATTAGAAGAAGGGTACACTGTGGTCATAAAGGGATGGACATGGTTGCCACTGACTGTGTTTAAACCCCTTATAGAAGTGATTTTTTTTTTTACATAATAAGTCCCATTAAAATTATTCCTTCTACACTGAGCTTTCTTTTATAATAACAGCATTATTTCCATTGCATTCCTACATTTATGACGATGAAGTACATTAAAATAGGCACATATGCTTCTATGATCCACCGCTGGGATGTATTTTCAGTTCCCTACGTATAGCCAAACCTCAATGTAAGCTTCACATCAGAAAGCTTCGTCGCACCTGGGAGGAATTCAGATTCATCCCGTTGTGCATATGCATACCTTTCATCTGCAGTACCAAGAGCTCTGTGAGATATTAAATGCTTTAAGGAAAAGCTGAATGTTATGCATGTGTAGTTCTACAGCTTGAAGAATTCTAAAGGATGCATTTATACAGTGACAAACTACTAAAAACAGAAAGCTTTTGGAAAACATTTGTGAAGTCAACACACAATATGTCAAAAAACTTTTTTATAAGAATGCATCATTTACAGAGAGGTGATTGTGGCTTTACTTTCAGAAGCTTAAACTTTAAAACCAGTTTGCGTTTTCATGTGTTTAAACTGAACATGACATGGAAAAAAATTTTAGTTGATAGTGCTGTTTTGTAAATGAGCTTAATGTGCCTTCAGGTCTCTGGTGCTCATTTATAAAGTATTACACATCAAGAAAGATATGCTTACATGAGATGAAGTTTGTGCTAGGAGTAGATTTGTAAAAAAAAAAAAATATCTATGCCCCAGGTCACCTTCTAAATATTGTGCTCAAATCCCCCAGATCCCATCATTTTATCTTTAGTGAAACTTATCTTTAAAAGTTATTAAAAACAGACCTATTTTGAGAGTTGTTTTATGGCTTATTCGTGTCATTGTAACTTAATTTTTAAATATTCATATAGCACCTCAATATTTTATCCAGGAACCAGTAAAAATGTTTTCTCATATCAAGGGATTGACATGAAAAGCAGCCAAAACAACAACATTAGCTCCCTAGAAGAACTGCAAATTAGGTAATCAAGTCAATGGGCACAGGACGATTACCAGTTTCAAGGTTCACAGTGATTTGGAAAAGTCCCAGTGCCAGTTTTAAAACTGCTATTTTTTTTGTTATACCGTTTCTGCTGTATATGTTTTTCTTTTATTGATTTCAAGTTGTCAGACTTTTTTTTAGGGTATCTCCAGCACCAAAAGGGGGAAATGGGGAAAAAATGTTGTTTTTACCCAGACATTTAATAATAATATATTTTATAGCTGTAATCAATATACTGTGAAACTGTGATGTTTTTGTCCAATGTTATCATACAGTCAGATTCTTATACCAACCCATGCCTACTACAGTGATCTTAAATATAAATGTGAAAAAAAAACACAAGACATTTTTTTTTGTCCCATAAACCACCTGAACCACCTTTAATGCCCCATTCACACGAAGCAGCAGCCTCAACGCTTCCCATTCACTTTGAATGGTTGTTGTCAAGCGTTGCCAAACTAAATTGTGGGTTTGTCGGCGCTGCTTGGGTTTGTCATGCTTGCTGCATGCAGAAGTTGGTAATTTCTCAACTTTTTAAGATAGTAGCTGATTCAAAAGCGCCTTCAAAGTGAATGGGAAGCGTTGTTGCTGATGCCCTATGTGCATACGCACATTAAACACTGTCTTTAGAAAAAAATATTTTTATCTATTTTTTTATTACTATTGTTATTTATTATGTTATTATTTTCCATTTAATATAGTCTGCAATGTGTTGGTACTGTTTGTTCTTTCTGTAGGGGAAGCTCCTATAACCAGGACAAGCACACTTGGCAATAAACGCTGTCTGATTCAGATTTTATTATTTGAAATGATAGCTTTTCTCAGTTAATATTCTGGAAGTTTCATTTTATATAAAGTTTTAGTGATTTCATTATTTTTTTTTGAGTAACTTAATTGTAAATTATTAGTTTTTGTTTTAGTTTAACAAATTTTAAAGGAAAATGAGAAATATTATTTGAAATTAGTTTATATATGAGGTTATTAACTTTTAAGTGACAAGGGTGAATAATCTTATTTAACAAGCGCAGTAAAATATGAATATTTTGTTATATAAATGTAAAATATATGTGTTTCTATATAAATAATTATAAACCTGTAGATTTATATCCATCATTTATATCTATCATTCATTACTTCCCTCTCTCATTAAACCACAGTACTTTTTTATCAGATTTTTCAGACGCTTTTACAAAATGGAAACAATTGATATCAAAGAAAATTCTGTTATTTGTTATGTATATTGTGTTCAATAGGGAAAAAACTGTTGTTTTTACCCAGACATTTAATAATAGCAGTAGACATAGTACTTTGACACTGTCATGTTTTTGTCCAATGTTATCATACCATCAGATTCTTTTAGCAGCCTTGCCTACTACATTGATCTAACCGCTTAAATATAAATGTGAAACCAACACAAGAACGACCACTCTAATGCTCATTTCTCACCTAAACCACCTATAAATACCACATACACCCATTGAACAGTCTATAGAAACATAACTTTTTATCTATTTTTTATTACTATTGTTATTTATTTTGTTGCGTTCTATTTATGTCTGCAATATGTCTGTACTGTTTGTTTTTTCTGTACTAGAAGCTCCTATAACCAAGACAAACACACTTAAAACGCTGTCTGATTTCGATGTTATCATTTGAAATGATGGCTTTTCTCTATTAATATTCGGGAAGCCTTTTTAACTTTGCCAAGTTTAATTTTATATAAAGTTTTAGTGATTTTTTTTTGAGTAACTTAGCAGTAAAGGATTATTTTTGATTTAGTTTAACAAATTTTAATGGAAAAATGAGAATTATTATTTGAAATTATGTTTATATATGAGGTTATTAACTTTTAAGTAACAAGGGTGTTTAATTTTAGCTAACAAGGCCAGTAAAAATATGATTTTTTTGCTATATTAATGTAAAATATATGTGTTTCTATATAAATAATTATAAATCAGTAGATTTCTATTTATCATTCATTGTTATATCCATCATTTATTACTTCTCTCCCTCATTAAACCACAGTACTCTCTTTTTATTAGATTTTTCAGATGCTTTTTATACAAGATGGAAATAATTAATGTCAAAGAAAATTATGTTATTGCTGTGTTTTTGTAAAACATTTAAGGGCATTCATTATTGTATAATAACACTTACTGACATCAGTGTAATTTCAGAGTCAACAGTCAAACACACTGACACCTATACACTGAGACAACTATATATGTAAAAAAAAGCTATAAACAAATAAATAATACTGCCTGTTTAGTGAGATTGTGTTCATATGCTAAAAACACAAATTTTCCTCATATTTCTTTGTAAACGTGCAGATAACTTCCTCTTCATTATAGACTTCATCGCACTATTTGCAAGTTGACATTGCTTAACATCCCATTTGCAATATAAAACGTGTTGTTTCCAAACATGAGAAGTTCTTTACATCCTTTTAAAACTATTTTAAATAAGCAATCTGTTTATTTCTAGCGTATCGCTGAACACACTCATTATTCATTATCTTTTATCTCTTGAATAATGAAAAAGCAAGTCATCCATCAGAAAGCATCTTTCGGTTCGGGCTGTGATTTGAATTGTGAACGTTTTTTTCCCCTTATAGCAGTCTTAAGAAAATTACACATTTTTCAGTTTAATTCACAAGTTTAATTCTGAGCCAGTCGTCTAGAGAGAGGGAGAGAGAAAATTCTTCAAATGAATAAAAAAAGGTAACAAGATAAACCAAAGGTACATTGGTGTGAAAAGAGTAATTTAAAAAGTTACCGCAGCTCATTCTAGGTGACAGATATGTTTCACTTCTTGCCTCTGCCCTCATTGCGTCTGCGTTCTCTGCGCTTTGTGCTCCACGCTGCACTCATTTCCCAGCAGCATCTGTTGGTCTACTCTGTAGTACTCTCTCTAATGTTAGCAGTCTGCCTGAAGAAACATCCTGCCTTTATTAATATATCAGTATAGAAGAGAAACCCAAACACATGCAATAGCATTGCTGCAGTGTTCCAAAAAAAAATAAAATCCACACAGGACTCCAGCTCTTTGTACATTTTAGTACATCCTTGTTTCCATGGCCTCCTCCCACCGGAGCAGAGATTGACTTGAGATTGAATATTAAGCTGTTGGATGAATATATGTAATGTTCTCACAAAATGAAAGGATCATTCATTATGAGTTTCAAAGCCAATGGCATACAGAAGTTCTATGGTGAGGCCTGAGAAAAAAACAAATATGTAAAAAACATCAAATGTTGCTTCTCTGGGTCTTGGGTAGAAGAAATAGTTTGCACAGACAGCTAGCGGTTGTGTGTTTCTTTCTGTTTTTCCTATTTGGATTATAATGTCACCTCACGCTGAGGCTCACGCTCGGAAAATTAGCCCGATAATTCATAAAGCGTTCAGGGTGCGACTCGCTTGTGTTGCCCTCGTTTGAGGTAAACACGATGAGAGACATCAGTGACACTTTGCTTTAATCTTTCTGCTGATTAATTCCACCCTCACCTGAAAAAAAAAACGAGCTAGTTAAAGAAAGTTTTTTTTTTTCTTTTCCCCTTCCCTTTTGCGGTTTCAAAATAGCTGATGCAAAATAATGAGTCTGGGCTTAATTAGCAAGAGCTACTTTCACAGGAGATAAACAAGTAAATGATTAAATCCGTTGATGGTCTTGTTGGATAGAGAGGCTGCCGCATCTGACTCTGTTGCTATGGAGACAGACGGTGACTCTGCCGGTTTCTCTCCATTCAGCACGTTCGTTTGGATCGTTTCAGGCGATATTTGCGCATACCTGCTTGAGAGCTCTCTGCTAAAAACAAAAGGTGTTAGAAGCACAACATCGATCGCACGGTCACATACTCTGATCAAATGACAGGGTGACATTCAGATTTTATTCAGAAACTGCTGCGTTTTTTTTCTTTTCTTCTCAAGACCTCAAGCAAAACAGACAAAAAGACAGAGCTCGGCTGAGATTATAGAACAGCAGTTATTGGAAAAAAAGCTTCGGCATTACCATGTTTTGCATCTTTATTTTCGTCACTCAGTATGTCATATACATCAGAATATATGACATACATATAGATTTGACACCTATTATATTTTTTTCTTCTTTACAGTAGAGAAACAACATTGAGATGACACACTATTTGGTTTCTAAATTGAAGCTTTTTGTTAAATAGTGGCATATAAATCTTCTTGGGTACCTCTTTAGATCAACATCCCACCAAAGTCTTCATTCTTTCATATATCTATTCACATTGTGTCGTCAAATAATTCAGTGTTTTAAATCAGTAGTTGTAGTACTTCACAATGCAGTAAAATAGTTCCAAAAATAAGTGTCTTGCACAAGAAGTGGGGACGTCCTGGCTTCTTCCATATAGAGTTTTCCAAGCCATCTTTGCATTTATCCAATCAGCTCTTGAGATGGTCGAGGGAAGTCTCGCCTCTAACCTCACTGGAAAATGAGCTGTCTTTTTCGTCCCCCATGAATGGAGTTTGTAAACCGTCACCTTGCTTTACTTCCCCAAAAGCGGACTGCTCTTCCTGTCCTGCGGTAGTCTTAGACAGCAGACTGGCGGTGTACTGCGTGGTTTTCACCCCTGTTCCCAGCACAGTCATTGAAATGACAGTCTTAGCTCTCCTGGAGCTTGTGCCTGATCCCAAGGCCGTTGTGTAGGTAACAAGGCTTTTGTGTTTGATTTGGCCCCTTGACATCAGTGCCGATTCGGAGCAGGTGAGTGTCTGTGGCTCCTGCACCATTGCAGAGGAGCTGGCAAGTGATCGGCTAAAATTTGCCACTGACTCAGTCTCAGGATTGATTGAGTTGTAGCTGGAAGATCCCATGCCCCCATTATGCAGCTTGTTCCCGCCTCCACCCCCAAAATCTGGTCCCTGGACGGAGGGGATTATGGGTACAGAGTGGGCTCGGAAAGAAGGGGGAGGAAAGGTCATTCCCTGGTCAAGACGAGTGCACGGAACATCAGTGTAGCCCATCTTCCCTTTGGAATGGGCGGAGAGCATAATTTGCATATTCAAATTGCAACGGTTTTGTTGATTGCTGTCCAAGTGAGACTGGCACCTAGAGATCGAAAAAATGAGGGAATTATTATTTACATTTCATTATCAATTACATTGATTCATTCATCCTCAAGAAGCAGCAACATTCAAATACCAAACTGAGACAACAACACAAACTTTCATGTGTAAAAGGGCAGCTATTATGAAAATCATCTTTTGTAAGCTGTTTGGACAGAACTGTGTGTAGGTATAGTGTCTCCACAGTCATATTGAGGTGATAGAAACACAATAAGTTTTTTTATTTTTTATTTCCTGATGTTAAAATAGGATCCAAATTCCTCTCATTTTAAGGCCAACTGCAACGTGACGTGGGAGTGTGGTTTTTCCTGTCCACCGAATTGATTGACAGCCGCATATTAACATGTCTCCTTAGTAATGCGTATAATCATATTAACAAGACAGGACGTGTGCCCAAAGCTACTGGGATTGAAAAGATCTGTTGAGCTCGCTGTGATCATCAATCATCATCAAATGTAATCAAAAATTAGTTTTACACGTTTTAAATGTTTTTAAAAGTGTATGTTTGTATTAATTACACTTTATAACCACAGCTGCATGTCAGTATTATAAGAAGTTGCTTCAATCCCGGTTTGTGGACGTTAAACCAGGTTTATTTTGTACATTAACATAACGGATATTCATACAGCAGTAGATAATAATGTGTATCCTGTTATATTTGCAGAGCAAAAACAGTGCAAAATTAAATGCCTGTGTGTGTGTGTGTGTGTGTGTGTGTGTGCGTGTGCGTGAACTTTGTAACAATATTGTGTGTGACTCGTCATTGCAGGCTTGAATTAACTCCACAACAAATACATCAAATAATCATTGGGAAAGTTCTAACTGTAATTTTTCTCACAAACGTTATATGGTTCCTTCATGTCTGTCCCTGTGCTGTTTATCTGATACACGTAGCTGAAGATTGAGGCACACTCTGACAGGCACATGGGAACCGTGGGTGGGGAGAACTAGCATTAAAGGTAAAGGTAACAAAAACTGCTACATTGTGTTCAGAGCAGAATATTTAATATTCTGAAAGGTATAATAAATAATCTGATGGGTGTTTTGAGCTGAAACTTTACAGACACTTTCTGGAGACACAAAAAACATTTTCTTAAATCTTGAAAAAGGGTTAAATTAGGTGCCCTTTAAAGGAACAGTCCCCAACCCACAAAAATACAATTCTGCCTTTCTTCAAAAAACAAAATTTTTGAAAAATGTTGGAAACATGTAACCATTGACTTCAATAGTATGTTTTTCCTACTATGGATATCAATGGCTTTCTTTTAATTGACTTTTGTGTTTAATGAAAAAACCTAAAATTACTTAAGGGGCACCTATTTACCCCTTTTGCAAGATGTAAGATAAGACTTTGGTGTCTCCAGAACATGTCTGTAAAGTTTCAGCTCAAAACACCCTTCAGATTATTTATTATATAATGTAGAAGCTGCCCATTTTGGTGTCTGAGTACAGTGTTGCTATTTTTGTAGCCTGTGGCCTTAAATGCAAATGAGCTGCTTTTCCCCACCCACCACTCTGACGTGTGTGTGTCTGCTTGTCCTGTGTTACATAAGATAAAAAGCAGTCAGTGACAGAGAGCGACTCGGATGAAGCTGAAAAAATGTTAGTAGACAAAAATACCAACTAAGTTTATTTGATGCATTTGTGGTGGAGTTTATTCAAGAAAGGATAAGACACACACACACACACACACACACACACACACAGACACACATATGCGTGTTTACTAACACCATGCGGCCGATGTTATAATAGCGGTTAAGAATTACATATCGGTTTTACTCTCTTTATTACAAACATGCTCTGTTTTAAAAACGTTTTTTTAAACTTATAAAATGAATTATTGAGGTGCAGCTGATCACAGAGACTCGTAACAGATGTTTTAATCCCAGATTATTTTCAAAAGATGTTCTGTGGACGTGTATGCATGTCATTACGGAGACATGGCACATGTCAATCAATTCAGTAGGTGGGCAAAACCGCACTCCTAGGTCACATTGCGGTGGGCCTCAAAATCACTTGCATTTGGATCCTATTTTAACATCAGGAAATTTAAAAAAGAGACTTATTGTGTTTCTATCACTCCAATATGACAGTGGACACACTATACCCACACACATTTCTGTCCAAACAGCTTACAAAAGATGATTTTCATCATAGGTGCCTTTTTAAGGGTAGGTAAATGGTAAGTTCACTTTCATTTTTGGGTAAACGACCTCTTTAATTAAATTTTAACACTTGAGAAAGAGTGCACATATATTAGTATTTTAGGTTAGTGCATTAGGTGTTAATATGACTGCAGCTGTTAATTAACAGAATCTCAAACTGCTCTTGACTAAATTATTTTCATAATAATTTTTAAAAAGAATACAGTTTAGGGCTAGGCTGTTTTACTTAACCCGTTTGACTTTCTTCCATCTGTTGAACACAACATTTTTATCAAGAAAGCTGAAAATGTTTAACCATTGACTTCCATAGTGTTTTTTTCTTTTTAAATTAAGTTTTCAGCTTTCTTCAAAATGTCTTCTTTTGTGTTCAACGGGTTAAAGAAACTCATAAAGGTTTGAAATCACATGAGGGTGAGTAAATAGTAAGTTTTTGGACAAACCTTCCCTTTAAGGCTCTATGTAAGTGTGCCTGAAAAACTTAAAACAATGGGGTATATGCACACAGACTTTTAAGTTCAGCCAGCCAGCCCCAGGGGTTCCGATGAATTGTCATCCCTATCCAAAATTACCGCGTTTAAGATCTGATTTCTTTTAAAAACAGTGATCTTTACTGCCTGGCTGAGATACGATATACAGTGGGTAATGGACCAAACAAGAAGCACTGCATTAAATTATATTTTCCACGCCATGTCTTTAAAACATGGAAATTAATTTTATTCTAGTATTTTCAATGGAGTTTCTGCGCTAGCCTGCTGCTAATGACGGCGCCTGCGTTTAAATGGTCTTTCATCTCTTTTTCACGCTTTAACAACCAAATAGTTGCTTAAGTCTATTTAACTGATTATATTTGAATTACAACCAACATCGATGCTGGAAAAGGAACCTTATGACATTGAAAATAGCCCATTTATTTAATTTGTGTCTTTGTTCACTTGGATTTATCTCCACATTTACGGTTTTGCATATTTTGTTAGCGTTTAAAAGTTGAGACCGGTTGTTTTAGGCATTATTTTAGTTTCTTCTAAATAATAAATATAATGCTAATTAATAATAATCTGCCGAAAAAAATACTATTTGTGATTCAAAAACCTTATAGAAACATATGTATGGAGACATACAGGGTCTTATATACCCTGCTTAATTCTGTGCATTGATTGTTGATCGGATGTTGAGATGTGGGTGTGCCAAACTCTTGTAGAGGTGTTATTTGACAGACTCCATGATGAACAAAAATATTTTCACTGGAAAGTCCAGTAAATTACATTTTGATTAAACATTATTAGGTCAAAATGACTTATACAGAGATTAATTGTTCATAATAAGATTTGTAATACACATGTAGAAAATAGATTTTCATTACATGCTCATTACATTGGGGTTTTTCTCAATTCTGCTGGGTTTATCATACAGTGAATTTAATCCATTGACATTTAAGCCTATGCATCCCTCAGCCAGACCTACGAGTTAATATAGACTACACTATTTGATTTAGCTGTGTTTTGATCTGCAGGAGGCGACTGCTTATCAAACCCAGCACACCTTGTGGTGACAAAGCACAAAATCTTGTTTTTCTTTTTTGCTGGGAGTCTGCCATGAAGTAACAATCAGATCTTGTGATGTGACCCATGTGGGTTATCTAGGGTTTGTCGGATATAAAAATCATAGGAAATATTGTGGGTTTCTTTATGCTGGCACGGTTATCGCCATCTCATCTAAACTTTGACATGATGACATTTAAATACAGCACCAAATCACTCTTGCTTTTGGTAAAAAGTGAATATTAAAGCTTCAAATGCTATGTTTTGTCACTTCCCAGAAACCCCAGCTCGTCTAACCACAGAGTTATTGTCTGACATCAAAGACTGTTAAATAACAGGGCTTAAATAATTGAGCCCTATAACACAATGCACGGGTATTAAAAGTGTATTCTCGCTGCAGGTTAATCCGGCAGATCTCAGCAAATCAAAACAATATCTAAATATAACCACAGCAATGGCACACGCGCGCACACACACAGTTTCGATCTATATTTCATCTCTGACAGGTAAATATGTGTCTTTGCAGAGAATTTTTATATATATATTTATATATATATATAAAACTGACAACATTCTGTGGGGGTCCTGCTGTCATAGAGAGAGGGATAAGCGAGGTTTGTGTGCCCATCTCTCTCTCTTTCCTCTCTCCTCGCTTCTTTTTTTCTTATTAGACTGGAGGGTGTCTCCATGGCAACAAGAGAGAGGTTCGGGAATGGTGTTGGTGTTTTAAAGCTGTTAAGTCTAGAAATAGGTCAGTTCAGCCCCAGCCTGTCTCTCTGGGCCGACCATGACTGGCCTGAGAAAGGTTCAGAGAGGCTTATCAATATTTCATTAATCATGTACAATAATAACAATAGCTGAATACTTAGGACCCCTACAGTGCTTCTAGTGCTTTTAGACGTGCGCTTAAATTAATTAAGCAAAAGTCCAACTAACCCAGCAAACTTAACATAAAAACACAGAGATCCCTGCTGCTGACACACTGGGAAATAGAAAACCCCCTTTCTATAAAACTTGTTAGTACGTATGTGCTTGATCACAGTCTCCAAGCTCAAAGCTGCACTGTTTAAGAATGTAAATTATGGAAATAGGTCAAATAGAGGGAGTTTGGCAGTGAGAGGAGTTTACAAGTCACTCTGAAGCTGGATCAAGTTGGAGTGGTAATGAGAACATTGCTTGGAAATTCAAGACTAAGCACAACTTGCTCGCATATACCCTACTTAACTGAGGGACATAATTTATGCCATGGGGCCTGTCAATGAAATCTAGTTTCGCTTTCTGGCTGCATTTTGTGTGTTCTGTAGGAATCTGATTTAAGGGTTAGAATTTGGACCGTCCATAGATTATGGGCACATTTGGTCTTGTGAACTTTACTCATTTTATTTGGCTCATTTTATAACAAAGTCGATCAATGTTGGAGATTAACAGGGGAAACAAATAATAGCCTATAAATGTATGTGAATGTCATTTCATAGATTCGAGCTAAGGTTAGCACTAAAGATTGTATGATCATGTATTATGCATGATCATGGATTATGAAGGTGCTCTAGCGACAGACGTTAGAGGTCTTGGTCTTTAGCCTCCTTGTTAGAGCAACCGACTTCCATGCAGAAGGTTGCCAGTTCGATCCTAGCTCAGACCAGGTTGGGTGCAGTAGGACCAGCAGGGTTGCATTGGTGCCGTGACACGGTGGGAGTGAGGTTTGGGGGATCAATGTAGTGGAGGCCAGCTAGTGAAGTGCTATGCAGGTAAACCTCACTCCTCTGCCCTCTAAAGGTGCTCTAGCAACGGACGCTAGAGGCCATAGCCTCCTTGTTAGAGCAACCGACTCCCATGAAGAAGATCTTTGGTTCAATCCTAGCTCAAACTGGGTTGGGTGCAGTAGGACCAGCGGGGTTACAATTACATTAATATTATGTTGTATTCTATTGCTCACCTTCTCAAAGCTTGTGGCATCACATCATTGACCTCCACCTCCTGGAGATGTTTATAAGAATGTAGAGAATCTCGAGATCCTCCACCGAGATGATGGCCTGCTCTGGGGATAGGCGGAGTCCACTTTGAGACAGCTCGATAATTGGTTACCTTGTGTTTTAGGGCAGGGCTCGAGGAGAACGAGCAGCTTCTGTAGAAACATAAGTCACTGTTTCAAAGATTTTATATAAGCCTTAAAGGGACAGTTCACCCCAAAATTGAAAACATATAATTTTGTCACTCTTACATTTAACCCAAAAGAAGATATTTTGAAGAATGCTGAAACAGCCACTGACATCCATAATAAAAAAATGGAAGTCAGTTACCAGGTTTCCAAGATTCTTCAGAACATCTGTTGTGTTTAATTGAAGAAAAGCACTCATAGAAATTAGAGAGTTAATAAATGAGAATCAACATTTTTTTTTTGAACTATCTCTTTAAATATGTGTTTCAAACAGTACAATTCACTATAGTTTAGGCCCTGTTGTTGAACTCCTTCTATCGATCGGTGTTTATAAATGACTATTGTATGGCAAAATCTGCAGCATAAAAAAAATGCTAGCTACTGTGTCGTTGTTACCAATTACAGTTATTAAAATTTCTTTAAGTGCTTCATTTTTGACATTAACATATGGTGCGGTATTGAGAGCTGATTAAATTCCTTCCTCTGTTGCTCTCAGTTTTGCTAAAAGGACAGAGTGTATGAAGTTTTACAATAGACGTGAAGCTCCGGGAAAGTACCTGCAGCGCTTCCCCATGGAGAAACTGCGATTACGATTTGGTAGGGAGACTTTAGAGCTGCTGAGAACTATGCTGGCCGCCTGCGGAGAGGAGAGACCGTGGACTCTTCTGCTCTGTAGAGAAGAATAGGAAATAAAAGATATTATTGTAGACGAGCAGAAGTATATAAACGTATAGTTGATGACCTCACTGTTTTTTTTTGCATGCATGACTCATCGCTTTTCCATTCATGTGTGAATGTTTCCAAGGTGCCAAGAAAGTGAGAGTGAGAAATGACGGCGGTGATGTCATAACTTGATATAATTACTTTTTTTGTTGGATTAAACCAATCAGGTCGGGCATTTGTTCACATTTTAGTCAGAATTTAAATGTAAGAATAACACTGTGATTGAAGTGTCCGTGATATAATTTAAACGATATTTTTAACTGCACACTGACTTGCTAAGTTATCATTACACACTGGGTTGAGGGAGCAATTACTCTTTTCAGCCAAGTTCACATGCCTGAATAATTTTTCAACATTTAATTTGACAGCTTCATTCCTATATCTGTTACTGTCTGGATTTTTGTAGGTCAGTCGATGAATGCATGGATCAGCAACAGAGCCCTGATTTTTCACAGATCCACATGAATTTAAATTTTATTTAAATAAGTCTCAATTTAGCAGCTAAACCTCAGTCGTTGTACACTACTTTTTAAGTTTGGAGCCATATGATTAAAATTGTATTTTTTTGTAGGAGTCTTTTATGGTCAAAGGCTGAATGTATTTGACTAAACTAGATGCAACAGAAAAAAGGTTGTGAACTATTATAAGAGTTTAAATTAGCTTGTGTCTATTTTAAACAGATACTGTATACTTCTGTGATGGCAAGTTGAATTTTTTACCAGCCATTACTAATTACTTTCAATTAACTATCTAACCTTTTTTTCTGCTAATAAGCCTTTAAATAATTATAGTTTTGTGTAAAGTAATTATCATCTCTGAAAAAGATCACAGTTTTAGTTCTGTGTAAGCACATAGATAAAGCAGCGGATGTTTCAGTACACATTTCACAATATAGACCTACCAAAAAAATAAATAAATAATAATAAATATAATAAAATAATATTAATTATTTGATTATTTATTATTATTATTAGTGCATTGAAAGCTTAGTACTACATGCTCATATACGGTGCCAATTTGGTTTACAGAAATGCCAACTGGCCCACCCGTAACTTGAACCAGCAACATTCTTGCTGTGAGTCAACAGTGCTAACCACTGAACTGCCGTGCTGCCCTATACTGGATTGAAAAAGTGTGGATGGGGGGATTCTTCATGACGAAGATAACAAAGGTAAGAAAATCTGGTTATTTATAGTGAGTTTGGTTCATCTGATTGGAAAATCTAGTGATAGCTAATATGGGACCAGCCGTGGTCAATCATAAGCATGTGATTCCCTCAAAATTAGTTTATAAATAAACTTTACTTACAGTATTGACAAAAGGGTAGTTTGGTGAAAGAGAAAGAAACAAGGCCTTAAATAAATAGTTTTTCTACACACAATAATCTGCAAAATAATAATTTTGTTTAAACTTTACTTTAGTGTCACAATCATTCATAAATTATTGGGCCCTATCATACACCCGGCGCAATAAGGCACAAGTCGTGTTTGGTGCAATTTGTTGCTATTTTCAGACCAGCGCAACCCTAATTTTCACATTTTGCATCACGTTGTTTAATAGCAAATCCATTTGCGCCACTTTGTGGACTCATGGGTGTGCTGGTCTAAATTAAAGGTGTTAAGGCGCTTTGTTGGCGCGTTTTTATTTTGAGAAACTGAAATAGACTGCACCATTGACAAAGTAAAAGCTGGTCTAAAGACCAGTGCAGAGAACGTTAGTGTGCCTATGCAGATTCAAACACTTAATACACAGGATGTACAGCAACACACAAATATTTAAAAAAAAAAAGATTAAAATGTTACAAAAATTATTATTATTTACTACATGGATATAAAAACACTACCTCTATGCCTTCTTCATGTCCAGCTGGCTATTTTCAGTTTATTCATGACAATTTGCAGTTGTATAAAGCTATTATTATTGGCAGTATTATTTATTATATGCATATTTATATTTGTTTTAATAAAAACAAGTTTTGGTTTGTCCATCTCTCAGGTTTTGGAGATGTATGCATCACCATATGGGGCATAAGAATAGGACATGTGTTTGAATATAACTTTGAATATATATTTTTTTGACCACACTTAGTTATTATTGTTCATTTATTCATTTGCTGGGAATTAAAACTGAATTTAGAAATAGTTTTGAAACAAATCTTTGTGCTTGACAAACAAAATTAAATATGTAGGCTAATGGATGTCTTCAGTGGAGTGCATACAACACCATTTTTCTTATACACGAAAGCAATGGTGGAAAGAGTGAGAGAAAGTAAAGAGGCCGAATGGAGGAGGTTCATTTTTTTATCCTCATGCAGATGGTCTGTTATACTGTTTTCTCGCTATTGAAGCATTTCGTTTTTCCATTCAGTTTTTCCACTCACCATGTAAATAGCAAACCATGGCGTGACACAACTGACTCTTAAAGGGAATGCGAGATGAGACTCTGATTGGTTTAATGCACGTTGTGCTCAAAAGACACCTATAACTCATTAAGAGAACATCTGCCTGTTAGCGCAACCCCTGTTTTTCCATCCTTAAAATAGCAAAAGTGGATTCAGACACACCCTTAATGCACTTTTTTTTTTTTTTTACAATCGCACTTAACGATCTAGACTTAGAATGTTAAAATAGAGCTAATTGTGTTTGGTGGAAATATTTCATGCTATTAACATTTTTAAAAAACAACTACCTTGTACTTTCTTAAGAAAACTGAGAAAAAGTTTTACAATTTCCTTGACAGGCAGTTCAAAAAACATGTTTCTATAAACATAAATCCTTTAGTAGCATTATAAATGCCTTTACTGTCACTTTTGATCAATTTTAAGCATCCTTGCTGAATATAATTTTCAACAGTAGCATACAAGTGCACTGGGAACACAATTTTTAGCATTTTTTCCTGACTTAACTAGAATGGATAGCAATCTGCGTACATCTGGGAGCCAAAAGCGAACACTACCGTTGTCACTTTCTGCCAGTGATGACATCTGCAACAACCACTCAGCAAAGCATTAAAATCTAATTCCAGCGCCGTATTGCCACTCGTTATAACACACACTGACTAAATAAAAACACTCTGCAATCAGAGCCGCTTACTCCGTGAAACCTCCAGCAATTTCATAAAATAGTGTGAACTTTACCACCCGTAAATTACACCAATGGTCTGTCCAATGTGACTGGCTTGTACATACAGATACAAGTAGGAACACACAGGCTCAGGCCGAAGAGGATCATGAACTCTGAACAGAGGCCATAAAGAGATCCGCAATACACAGGCCCCTCAGAGAAGGAAATCCGTTTTAATTAGACTTTACATTTAAACTGCAGATTAAGCAAGACACACTCTGATTATTCTCCCTTTTCGACTTCCCCAGTAAGGAATTAGTCCCAGACAAGATTACATTAATGAATTCCTAAAGTATTTTTTTTCATTCCCCACTTAAAATTAAAGCCATTATCTTACTACAAGCCAGCACTCAGAGAGAAGTCCGCAATAAGTATCCCATGCCCCCCGATGTCAGAAAAGACAGCCGATAATGCAGTTATTCCAGTTAGCCAAATCTCCCTCCCTCTGCCTGTCCTGTGGAACATCATTAAAAGGATTGAGTTTGACTTTAAACTAGTTTGGGGCCTTACAGCTGAAAAAGCATGTCCTTCTAACAGTTCTGCTTCCTCAGGGACCTGTTAGCATTGTTCTTCTCTCCAACAAGAAAATTGGATGATTTCTGACCACCTTTCATTGCCTCAGCAGGGTGAGAAAACTGAGGAAGAAAAGCAGAACAGCCACGCTTGCTGCTGTAATTGTATGAAGTAAAAAGAAAAAAACTTTCCTGAGGAGGGGGTGAAACATGCAGAAATGAAGTCTGAACAAAAGATCAGATTTCCCAGCCACTTCTTAAATTAATGTCATGGTACCAGCTCAGCAGATTTAGGTGACGATTATATAAGCAGTCCAATTAAAGGTTTGCTCTACATGCTTGGATTAGCAAGCAGGACGCTGATCTTGATATGCTACACCCTGTGTCACATCACTGCAAGGGTGTAGAATTGGCATGGATGGAGGTGATGTTCCCATCAATATCCACTGATTATTGAGTTATCTCAACCAATAATGTAATAACAAAAATAAATAACGCTCTGTAAACTCTCATTAACTTAGGGTTAAATCACATACTCGAGTCCCACTTCCCTCAAAGACATATGCACAGTGTGATTTGCTGTGCCTTTCCCTGCTGTAACGTGAGAGGCTGTAGCTGCATTTTTTGGACGCTAGCAGTGCCAAAACTGTAATACTGGGTACTGCGATCACTTGTCGACACAAAAGTATAAATGAGACTTTACTGTACAAGACTCAAGTGCGACATGGGTGACTCATGGGTGTCAAATTCGAGAGGAGAGAGGGTGGCAGCAAAAAGGTAGACATAAGTAGTTATGTTTTTTCCTATGAAGCTGAAACAAGCGCTGAAGTCTTTACAGAAATGTGAACATTAAGTATGAGTCATTCAGGTTGATCAAGCTTACATTTTCCTTTAGTGTGCAGATTTACTTAAATATTATGTTTGTGGCTCTGTACATGCAGCACATGTTTGTTGCAATATTAATTTTTTTTATTTGTTACATTTTTTTTGATTAATGCAAAGCCTAACAAGGGAACGAGGGCTGCAAATTAGTTTCATGCTATATGCCCTATGGTATAAGATTCTGATGGTATGATAACCTTGTATAAAAATATCACGGTTTCACGGTATTATAATTACTCCTCTAAAATACATTCTTTTTAAATGTCTGGGTAAAAATTTTAAATGTTTTTCTACCATTGAACACAATATATTTTATTTTGAGAAACATTTAAAATATTTTGGAGCAGTACACGTCAGCCTAAATAAGACAAATAAATTATAGGCTGTGTCTGAAACTGCCTACTACTCAGTAGGTACTGCATTTTTAAACGTACTACTCGGCTGTTAAAAAAGTACGTTCTATACAGTATAAATGTGAGTAGTATGAATGGAACTCAGACGTATTACATCTGCCATTTTGTCATGATCCCGTGACCTACCCGCGTGAGTTGCGTCGCTTCACTCCTATTCATGAATTCTCTCGCAGGGCATCTTGGGATAGTGTATAGATATACAAATAGATAGTGTCAGAATCTCGCCGGAAGTAGTACATCATCCAGGTACTTCTCGCATACTGAATTTCGAATTCTATGAATTTGGACATACTACTCGGCTCACATACTGATTTTAGCGTACTGTATAGTATGGAAATATTTGATTTCGGACACAGCCATTGACTTTTGCTGTCTTCATTAGTTTCAAAAACAGAGATTTCTTTACAATTTAAAATGACATCTTTGGATATATGCTGGAGATACAGTTGTCCTAAAAAAATGAAAAAACAAAACAAAACAAACAAAAAAATAAAAATCTTACATATACTGTAAAAACGGTATAGCAGAAAATTAAAACCTGGACTTTTTCAAACTGCAGTATACCTTGAAAACGGTTATAGTCCCATGCTTGTACGTGGCATCATTTGTCCTTGCATAAAAAGATCAAGTGTATTGTTTCTGTTCAATAAACAAACAATAAAATAAATGCTTTTCAGAGAAAAGTGTAAGTCATGTTCACTACTAAACGTGTCCATCAAATCTTTGCTTTGCAATTCATTGAAATCTGTTTCGATTTTGGGCTTGAATGATTATAAAAAAAAAACAATACTCAAGATAACGTGATTATCCCGCGCCCTTCCAGCAGTCTATATTGGATGACCGTACAGTCTTTATTAAATTATACTACTTTGTCAGTCATTAGTTTAACACTATATTAGGAGGTTGTGTATTTTTGGGAGGTAGATTTGAATTTACCACTAAAGTCAAGAGCAAATCTACTCCCTTGCATCACTATATGCCAGGGATTCTCAAACTCAGTCCTGGAGGTCCGGTGTCCTGCAAGTATGTTTAAGCCTAGTAAGAGCTTGATTAGCTAGCCCAGGTGTGTCTTTTTGGGGTTGGAGCTAAAATCTGCAGGGCACCGGACCTCCAGGGCTGAGATTGAGAACTACTGCTATATGCAATTTTGTATAAATGACTTCAACAAGCATCTACAAGAAATTGTAAATGTACTGTAAACTTTCAGGATAAGCCTTTGTATCTATTTCTAGTTCAATGTGTATGTTATGAACTTTCAATATAAATATATATAAAACTAAAATATATATATAAAAAACAATTTTAATTAGGTAACAGACATATACAGTATAAACAGTTGAAAAAAGGTATGTTTCTGCATTGTGTGGAATTTTTCAGCCCTTACAGTGATTTTTCTGGAGTGAAAGTATGACGGGTCATAAAACAAAGTTTTGCTTATTCATATGGATGATAATCTTTTCCTGCTAAGATTGATATTATTCATAGTGTATTCCTATAAGTTAACCCCCACAAAGTACAATATGTGAATACAAAATACATGTACATAAGTCCCTTTTGTTGTATTAGAACTTTCCAGAGGAGTGGGGAAACATGCGGAAATGGAATGAAGCCTGAACAAAAGATCTGAGCTCTCCTTCTCAGCCTCTTCTTAAATGAAATTTACAGTGCCAACTCAGCAGATTTAGGTGACGATTATATAAGCAGCCCAATTAAAGGTTTGCTCCGCATGCTTGCATTAGCAAGAGTGACGCTGATCTTGATATGCTACACCCTGTGTCACATCACTATATGCAATTTCGCATAAATGACTTCAGCAAGCATCTGCAAGGAAATGCAAGTGTAAACCATCGGGAATAATTCACGCCCGATTCCTCAATCTCATCGGACTCAATGGTACACATGGGAACAAGAGCCGCCAACATTTGTGTATGGGGTGTAAATGAGCCGCCATGTGGCAGCAGAGAGAGAGAGAGAGACTGATTTTCCCGTTAGGATAATGCGGCTCGATTCATCCAGTTCTTCATCAGCTAGGTGCTGGCTGCCTTTGACTGTTGTTGCATCAGATAGATGCAGTGTTTACTCCCCGAGCTGCATGCAGTGTTATTTCTGTCAGCTTGAGGGATCTGCGGGGCAGGTGGGAAAGCAGTAAAGCCGTGGAGGGCATCATTCCTCCAGTTGCCTGCTGGCCAATTGTATTCATTACTGGTGACTGTTATGCGCAGGGGACTTTATTTGAATCTCCATAACAGCACATGTGGGTGGCTTGAAATCAGACTGTGCTTCTGTATATGTGGTAGACGTATGAGTGTGGAGATGTAGGCTTTTTTGGGGGGGACAAGTGATCATCATGTGCACTGTCAGCATAAATGTGGACATCATGCAGATTTGCTGTCTGAGATGTAAACAATTGTCACCTTTTGAAGCTGGAGGCTGCTCTCGAGTCTGGGACTGGATTTAGACATAAGACCAGAGGCGTTGACAGTACAGTCCCTCAAGTTGCGAATTTCGGTCAGATGCACTCGATGCTTCTCTCTTTGTCTCCTGAAAAGTGTTGGTACTTTTTTTGAAACCACAAAATTTCATTTTGTGCAATGACATTCGGGCCAATGACATGCTGGTTACATATTATTAAAAATTATCTAATGTATCTACAGTGCTTAGCATATACAGTTGAAGTCAGAATTATTAACCCCCCTTTGAATTTTTTTTTTAATATTTCTCAAATTATATTTAAGAGCAAGGAAATTTTCACAGTATATCTGATAATATTTTTTCTTCCGGAAAAAGTGTTTTTTTTTGGCTAGAATAAAAGCAGTTTTTATTTTTTTTTAAAACCATTTTAAGGTCAAAATTATTAGCCCCTTTAAGCTCTATATTTTTTCGATAGTCTACAGAACAAACCATCGTTATACAATAACTTGCCTAATTACCCTAACCTGCCTAGTTAACCTAATTAACCTAGTGAAGCCTTTAAATGTCACTTTAAGCTGTATAGAAGTGTCTTGAAAAATATCTAGTAAATTATGTACTGTCATCATGGCAAAGATAAAATAAATGATTTTTTATTATTTATCATTCAATTATTAGATTTGAGTTTTTAAAACTATTATGCTTAGAAATGTGTTGAAAAAAATCTTTTCTATGTTAAACAGAAATTGGGGAAAATTAAACAAGGGGGGCTAATAATTCTGCTTCAACTGTATATGGAGGACAGAACCTGCAAAAACGCTAAATAAATACGCAAGTAAATATATAAATAAATAACTAAATTCACAAATTTCTGCATAAATAAAACAATACATAAATAAATAAATAAATATAAAATTTACTTTTAAATATATATTTACTTTTTCTCAGCTCAACATGCTAATGAGAGGCTGCCTGTCAATCATCAGAAGCCAATCAAAAAATTGAACACAAAATTGTTCTAACGATCAGCCAATGATGGCATATAGACCGCCTTCTGATGATTGACAAACACCCTCTCATTAGCATGTTGAGCTGAGGAAAAGTAAATACAGGATTACGTTCAAAAATGAACAAAAGTTTTAACTTTTAAAAGCCGAAGGAAAAAAAAAATTACTTTAAGTTTAGCATTTTCTTATTCTCCAATATTGGTGTAATTTATTTAATTATTTATCTGCCCACACTTTTATTTTTTTATATATTTATTTAGGCAAAAATTAGCAATTTTTTAAATTAATTAATTTATTAATTTATTTGCATATTTATTTACATGCTTTTTATTTATGCAGGAGTTTGTGGATTTAGTTATTAATTTATATATTTATTTACATATTTATTTATTGTTTTTGCAAGTTTCGTCTTCCATACAAATCAAAATTTTAAATTCATATTTTTAATAGGAAGCTATACAATATAATATGTGCATATACATTTGATTAGTCAGTACTGAAGCCATATCTGGAGCTTATCTAACAAAACTTTAGATAATGTTGCAGAAAAATATTAAATACAAATTTAAAAAAGAGGAAAAATCAAGAAAAGCAAAATAATGAAAAATTTAGTTGAATTTTGTAGTTTGTATTTATTTTTTTTTTTTGCAATATTTTGCTTAAATTTAATTGTTTTATCTTTTAATTTGTAAATATGTTTGGTGACTGAAATATTATTTTAATAAATAATAAAATGTTTAATAAATCTGTTTTGTTTAAATGCACCAAAAAACATTACCTATATTCACTGAGAGGTGACAATATCTATAGTAAACAGCATTTCCCATGTTATTTTAATGCCCCTAAGTAACATTTTATAAATGTGAAATATGTAAAACATCAGGAACGTGTGGCTTTGATTATTTTTTTTAAATAAATAATTCATGCCCTTACAGAAAACCCACATGCTTCACGTGTGCAATGATATGTTAAAATCCATGGTGAAATAATGTGTGTTTTTTCATGTGAAACTCAGGTATCACACATGATAATGTGGACATGTAGAAAGTTTCATGTGAAAAGTTTCACGTCTTTCACATATTTCACATTACATTTTAAAGGTGCTCTATAATAAAAATCTAGGTATACCAAGGCATAGTAAAATAATAAAAGATCAGTATATGGAAGTTGACATACTGTGAGCCTCAGACACCATGGTTTCCTCGTTCTCATGTAAATTCCATGAGTGCAAAACCCTTGTGGACAACGGGCCAATCAGAAGACAAAACAAACTGTGACTAGACTCACGGGCTATGCTCTCCGCATTTGCATGTAAGCCTAATTTGGGTCGTTCATCTGGACCTGACGAGCAGCCATGTTTTCTCCTGGCTGTGTTTTCTTTGTCTATAGCTTCTCTATTATATACATCTCTATTAGTATCTTTTGTCAAGTTTAAATATAGTTTAGCCTTTATTCACAACAGATTTGGTGAGCAAAATAGGTTACTCTGATTGGGTTTATATTTGTCTGTGTGTGTGTCTGTGTCTGTAAGAGCGGCACATCACGACACGAGCCATATATGGTCAATCATGGACCTTCTGATTCTTTGGGTATTTTATGGAGTAATGAATGAGCTTATAAAACCGTTTCTTGATTTTTTTTTTTTCATTTACTAAAGCCATAAACGTACTATGTAGATATCAGAGAACAGTTTAACTTATTCAACCAATGCAGTATATGGCACCCTCAACATGTAATAGCCTGTTTTCAATCACGTGGTTCTGGTGGTGCGCAAACTTCAGATGGAGGGCAAGAAGTAAAAAACTGAATAGGAGAGATAGAGTAAAGTCTGTATTTTTGAGATTTATACCATATTTTAAAGGAGATATAAATAGAAAATAGTCACATATCATATGTTAGGCATGATTCTTATATCATGAAGAGGGCAAACTAAAATATATTTGCCTGTCATTGAGGCGGTAGATACTGTATAAGCTATTACATTACACAAAACAATAAATACTATAGTGTTTGGAAGCATTCTATAGATAATTACTTAAATTAAACTGTCGTAGTAGTTATATTGTTGCTGTGATGCGACAAAACTGAAGTAATAAACAAATTATTCAGCAGGTTTCAGTTCTCTACACTATAATTATACGCCATCACAGTGCACCACTGTTTACACTAACGTTACAGTATTCATTACGGTTTATCAGTTTACTATGCTACAGTATTCAACAAAGAGTTCTGCACATTGTACATTTTACTATGTGGTTCAAAAACATGTTTATTATAAATTACTATAGTTTTTTTCCCATGCAGATATCTTCCATCATGAAATAACAGATGCGTGGACGCAATAAACAAACGCAAAGACGCATAGTCTACATTATTATTTATTTTTGTAAGCGGGGAAAGCGATCCACAATAATTACCCTCTAGTTTTGTCGCAAGGGTCGCATTTCTTTTTTGTTCTGTCAATAAACTTACCATCAACAGTCATTTATTGCTGCTGTGCATCTCAATGTTAAGGTTACGGTTGTTTATTTTGCCAAAACAAAGACTTGGATTATTGCAAAATAAGGGTACGTTATTTATATTATCCTGGATTTTTGTATAAGTCTAATGGGGTTTGTATCTGATTTTTATATAACACATTAACATATTTATACACATAGGCTTGTAATCTTTATTAGTGCTGTCAAACGAATTATCGTGTTCAAAAAAAGTTTTTACACATAGATGTATAGAATAAATGTTTATTACATGCCACCATTTCTTCCATTTTTCAGCAAATTTCTTGACCCCCCCCCCCCCCTCTTTATGAACAAAAATATTTGGAAATGTTTAAATGCTGTGCGCCATGTCTAAGATAGGCAGATTTAAACAATTATAAACAACATAAAACTGAAACATTTTAAAGTTCTGTTAGCGATTTCTATGTAGAAGAATCACTTCCTGCCCTCCATCTGAGTCTCACGCGTAATCAATGACGTCATGTGAAAACAACCTATTGCACATGTTTGTATTGTTTACTGTAAGGACATGAACTATTCATAAAAATATTACCATTAAGTTTTTGGAGAATTTCATTATGTTGAATTTTACATTCTGAACTTCCCTTGCCTTTTTATAAAAAGGTCAAATGTTTCCTTTTTTTGTGTGACTTTAAAGACCTTGACTTGATTTTGCATATTTTTCTTTAGATATTATTAAGCATCAAAGTAATTTTAATTTTAAAGCAATTTATTTACAAATACTTGAGTATTTGCAATTTAATATGAATTTATGAAAACTTTTGTAAAACTTAAATATTTAAATTATATATATATATATATATATAT
>CAIGQZ010001474.1:3957971-3981338 GCA_903798205.1 Danio tinwini | reverse complement strand
ATATATATATATATATATATTTTACCAAAGAATTTAATTTAGTAAGACATTTTGATCATGAAAGAGGTGTATTTTACCATTTCTAAGAAAATGAATAGACAGGAATAAAAGTCATTGACCCACAGAAATCAAACACTCAAACTTAGTTAAAAAAAAAAAAAACACTCCAGCTTTCGAGGATGCTTAAAACTCACTTGTTCTTGCAGTAAAGTGCCATGCAAGCGACTCCCAGCAGGCTGATCCCCATGGCTATGCTGAAGATAGACAGAATCTGCCTCTGATAGGTTTCTGCACTCTCTGGAAACAGAAAAGAACAGCACACATTCATCTTCAGTCTTTATTCACAGTCATTACTATTTCGGTCCTGATTGAACAAAAGAATCTTATGAAGCTAATTGGCTCTTAGAGCTTGAAACAAAAATTCAATGGAAACAATACCAGTGTGAGACAAAGTGCATTTTTTTGGGAGATGATTGCAAAGAGACTGTCTCAAAACTAATTGACTAGTCGTGTCATTTTGGCATATTTAACTAGCACGCAGACATGTGCACACAATCACGTTTGATTTGATGATTGGGGACAGACGGCAGAGGAGCATGCTGGGAGCTGTCAGACAGGCATTGGTCTGTGTCAGAGGTCAGACACGCTTCAGATGTGCTTGCAGTAAGAATCAGCCTAATGATCGCTTTGTTGGAAACCAGCAACAAACTAAACTGCAGCTTGATTTGGAATTATAGGAAGTGAAATTGACTAACTTCCAATAACACAACAGGTGGAAACATTCTGAGAAATGAAGTGTTCTTTTATCTTGGTCCATAAAATAAAAATTAATGGTCCACTAAAAACATCAAATGGCCATTTAAACTGTTAAATAAGGCCATTACTCAAAGTTTTTGTCATGGAACCCTAGTTTTCAGATTATAATTGCAAATTTATGTACTGTATTTTAAAAAGTACTCTTAAACAAAAACTTAAAAATGAACATCTACTATCAAATCAAATTTACCAATCTGCCAGTTGGGAGGCAATTTGAGAAAATGTTCTGGCCATAAATATTTTTTAATGGTCATGAAACTGAATGTGCAATATTTTCATTTAAAAAACAGTCAGAACAAGCTGGGACAATGACAGTTGTTTATTATTATTAGTACTACTATTAATAATAATAATAATAATAATCACAATAAATAAATCAATATAATACTAATGAACTAAAGTATTTAATCTTAAAGGGGCGGTCCACAACAATATCATATTTTAAACTTTTGCTGATGTCTAATGTAGCTGTGTGAACATAAACAACATCTCTGAATGTAATATGCACAAAGTGCAATGCAAAGGGGGACATTGACTTTTACAGAGTTAGCTTAGCAAAGCCTACAGCGAACAAAGTATGGGGTCTACAAAAAAATACATCCGGGTTAATGATGTCAAAAACCCTTCAGGTTACGCACATACACCCCGCCCAGCAAAAGGTCGTGGTAAGATATGCTGTAACGTTATAACAGAGAGAGCTAAAATGTCATCCAAATCTGCTATTTCCACAGAGCTTTTTCTGTTTCTGTATTTAGGCTTCCAAAGGACACGACACAGATAGATAAGTGCTTACAATTTAATTTTAATTATGAGAATTATAATAAAGACATAGCTAGCTTTTGATGAAGGACAGCTTCCAGAATCTCTCACAGTTCAGTGCTGGATTTGGCTAAAAACTACAGAAAGAAGGAGCTGCTCCAACCATAATAGACATAGCTGTGGATTGTGAGCCACAATCTGTAAGTATTTTTATTTGTTAAAATTGATCTATCACACACAAAATTTCTAGTATTAATGGTATGTTGTAGCGAGGACATAAACAAGGATGTAAACAATGCGAAAAATGCTGTTTGGCATCATTAACAATTTAGCTACAAATTCATATTTATCCATCAAACTGCTGTAAACACCCACAAACCAGCGCTACAGTGTCTCTCTGTGTGTCCTTTTTTCATGTGTTCTATATCTCAAATATATAGATATAGATATATATGTATAAAAAACAAACTCGCAAAAGACATGTGGACATTTCATATTACACATGCTTATAACCCGAATATATGTGAAAGACACTTGTCAGATTTTATTTTAGAGAGCAGGCATGAGGTTTAGCTGTGTCCTTTTCATGATTCTGATTCAGGCTCAAACTGATATGGCTAACAGTTACACTGATTGACAGTATTTACACAGCAGAGGCAAAGCGCGTGCTTGTAGGAGCAAGACACTTTTTCTGGTGACGTGGAGTCAATCCGCGAATCATAGCACATTTTGTTAGCTAACCAATCAGAGCCTTTTGAGGGTGGGCTTTCTGAGGAACTAGGAAATATGATAATCTTTTTTATGTTAGCTGAGTCGCTGTGTACAATCAAAGTGAGATATGAAAAAAAACGTGATTTCTTTAAAAGTGAAGTATGAGCACACATTGCTTTGCATCTTATAAATACAACCAAGCCTTAAAAATACACTCTGGACCACCCCTTTTAAGTATTTTATTAAAACATGGTCTGTAGTTTTTGAACTTTTGCATCAGTTGCACATTCTAAATGAAAAAGATCACAAATCTGCATATTTTTATAATTACAGTTTGTGCGATTTGACAATGGACCCTTTTGACATTTCTGGGTTTCTCAGCAGCAGAAGTCGCCATAGTTGTGTAAACTGAGTGAATGGGAGAGGACAACAAATATTTTATTTATAATTCTATTTGCTTAAATAATAAAAGAAAAACTCCACAATGGTGTTATCAAGACTTTCAAAAAAAGAAAAAAAATTGTGTGAGACACTATTTATCAGAAAAATCTGAATATTATAAAAACTTCAAGAATTTAAGATGCTGATGACTGTTACTGTATACGCATCATAAATGTTGTGAAAAGGGTCCATAGTGATATAGCATATCGCCTTCTAATTTGTTATTACTTAATAATAATAATAATAATAATCAGTTGCTAGCCTTTTACTCTCAAATATTGAATTTTACTTGCATTTGGCTTTTGCAGAGTGTTCATATTAGGTTGTAGGATTATGGAACAAAAATAATGGCTGAAGTATTTGAAATAAAAAGCTTGTCGAATAGCAATAGGCCAAATGAAAATATAATGAATTAACTACTGCTTGCATTTTAATGACTTGTGTTGGCAGGGTTTTAATTTTAAGTCCTGAAATTTAACAGCTATTTATTTTAGCTGTAAATATTTCAACTAAAATATTTCACAGATATTTTCATGCTTAAATTCAATACTTTATATTCATCTTTCAAAATACGCTTCCTAAATATGCAGCTAATCTGCACTCTATTGGTTTTCCTGCAGTTCCTGGATGTAATGTTGAATTTTAACAGTCGATTTTGAACCACTAAATTTAAGTTTTTGAACTGAAATAAAATGAACTGAAAAGTGCCTTCTGAATATTATACATCGTTTTAAGCATAACTGAATATTTTGGAATTGTGAATTATGGAGGGTGAATATGCAGTATTGAATGTAAATATGAAAATATGTGTGAAATATTTATAGTCGAAATATTCATCTACTTTAAATTTCAGGACCTAAAAATTCAAAAAAAGCAATTCAAGTCATTAAATGTAAGTGCTTGTTAATTCAATAGCTGCATCCCAAATGGCACACTATACACTATGCTCTTATCCACTATGTACTTATGCACTTAGACACTCAATAGCATAGTATATGAATGTAGTGTCATCCCAAATGGAAACTAACGGTTGAATAAGTGCATCATCTGGGTATTTAACGTGCACTCTTTTTAGGGTTTTCAGTGTGAATGCACTACTTGCACTATTTATACTACAAAATGCCGTAGAATAGTGCATAAGTATGCAATTTGGGACGCACCTATTGCATTATTCAACAAGCATTTTATTTCAAATACTTTAGGCATTCATTTTGTTCCATATAGGGTCGTGTTTATTATGTTGGATTGACAGGGAGTTGATCTTCAGCTCTTCTAGAAGTAGTTCCGCTTGACATCAGAACATGGATGCTGAGATTTTTGTCCGGTGAGACATCCAGTGATCTAGTTCATCGTAAAAAAAAAAAGTGTTGAGAGAGAGGTTAAGGTGTGAGCTTTGTTCTTCAAAGCCACCTCTACTACACCAGCCTCAGTAAATAATCTCTATGGATCTATCTTTGTGCACAGGAGCAGAAACTGTGCAGGATTCCAAGAACAGCTTGGGCTATCAGGGACTAAACGACTGGTCCTCGCAGGACATTGAGCCCTGGTTTGGTGGCGAGTCTCTGCAAGCAGATGGCTGGATTCCCTCACAGACCCGCAGCCGTGACTGAAATGCTCTCTCATGCACAGAGCTGACCATTCATGCACACGTGTGCTCATCACCCCCTCCCTCCCGTATCGCTCTCTCTTTCATGGAAAACGCGCTCCGTAATGGCCACAACAGGACCCGTTCTCCATCCAGATTAAAATCACCCAGGCAGTCATTTCCCAGAAGCAGAAATGCATATCAGTTCCATTTAAACTCGCTCTCCTTCTCTGACAGTTTTGAGGAAATCTCGAGGCAAGCGTGTGAAGCACGACTAATGGAAAACTTCACAGGATTCACTCGTTCACTTAAAGCGAGACACTAGAGGCAAAAAACAAACTGTCAATTTTTTGATTTTTGGATTTTCATACGGTGCTTTTTCAGTTTAAGGTAAAAAATCATTTAAGATATGCACATTTCAGTGTTTCTTTAGTCTCACTGTCAATTTATCTGTAGATTTCAATAACGGTGCATACTTTTAAAGGCCGTTTTCTCAGGATGGGCCATAAATCTTTACTTCAGCATTTTATTTGTAGCTATATTCTGGAGGTCGTATTGTAAAACTTATTTTTTTCTGACTGATAGCAATGTTTTCTGAATTATGGAGTGATAGAGAGACCCTAAACCCCACCTATAAAAAAAAACTTTTTAATGCATGACCATGAGCCATAAAACCTGTCATAACTGTCAATTTATTATTTTTTTTTTTTTGGAAAATGAAATTTATACATAATCTAAAAACTGAATACCTATTTTTTTTCATTGATGGAAAGATGGGAAGTGGAAAAATTGTATGAATTGTTAGGGTAGGATAGTTTTTTGCCAACATAAAATTATTTGAATATATTGAATTGGAGGTTGCAAAAAAATCTAAATATTGAGAAAATCTCATTCAAAGGTCCTATGAAGTGGTTTGAAATGTGCCTTTTTGTTTGACGTTTGACATAATTTTAACTGAAACATGAAGACAGGGATATAGATTAGCTCTTCCCCCTTAAAAAAACAGCCAATAGCCAATTTTGTTTTTATTACAGCTCTGCCAGTGAGAGTGATTGAGCAAGAAATATCTACTTGTTAAGTGTGGCGTGCGGGTTCAAGCGCTCTATCAAACTGTATGGGGAGACTCAACAAATGGTAATAATAAACGTTTACAAAGCGAAGTAATTCTTTCGACAATGACGATCGAAATATATATCCATGCCTAATATAAGATGGCCAGAAAGTGATTATTTTTTTTATAAATTGTTAAAATGTTGGTATTTGTGATGCAGCAAGCCCAGAGACTGTTGTGTACCCCCCCCCCAATATTTTAAATAAAATTCACTTTAATGTGTGATATGACTAAAAACGAATAAAACGAATGGTTTTAAACTAATATTTTCTCAATTCAAATGAGTAGCGGCTTGGACCCGGAAACAGTATTCCATACCTCACTGATATGTCCTGACTTAACAAGTGGAAAGCATCTTAAGGGTGCAGGACATGTCAGATACTAAAGAGCATTTGATTGGTGAGAAACTGATGTATGGGGTGTCTTCAAAAAATTGTTGCTCTATAGAGGCAGAAATGACAAGCTGCAAGCTTTGGATATTTATATATTAATGCATAATTTTGTTTTTTTTATTCACAGTGACTTTAAAATGAAAGTTCTTAGCTATTTAATTTTGATATACGTACAGTAGGAAGCTTACAAAATATCTTTATGGAACATTATATTTACTTGAAAATTGATCATTTTGACCCATACAATGTATTGTTTGCAATTGCCAAAAATGTTGTCGTGCAACAAAGGACAAATAGAAAAAAGTAGATGAAAAGATAGTACTTTTTTGAACATGACTTCAGCCAGTGTTCGCTTTTCTGAGCTTGAAATGCATTCAAATAATCACATATTCAATAAAATAACACCTCATTTGCGTATTTAAGAATGGCATTTTAGAAAACATCATAATGATCAATCAACTGTCGAAGTATGGTGATAACTTGTCAGATGCCTTAAAGCGATAGCTCTGTCATTATTTACTCACCCTTTACTTGTTCCATAACTGTTCGACTTTGTTTTTTCTGTTTAGCCCAAAATAAGTTGTTTTTATTTAGGCCAGGAGCCTCTAGTCAGGGAGTGAGCATCGCCTTGTGGTACTATCGCAAAGTGGCCAAAAGTCACTTTCCACAACCTTTACATTCAATGTTCCACACTGGAACTTCTCATTCACAGACTGTGGATTCACTGGTATCCTTCAAACGACAACTAAAAACACTTCTCTTCCAAGAGCACAGTTGCTCTTCCAAGAACAAGTTACTGTGTATAACTAGCACTTCTTGTGTGTATTGTCTCTTCTTGTTAAATCGCTTGTAAAATTCCTCCTCAGTTGTAAGTTACTTGGGTCAAAAGCTTCTGCTGAAAAAATAAGTTCGTTTGAAGAACGCTGGAAACCTGTAGCCACTGTACTTGTATTTCCCACTATGGAATTTGACGGTTACAGGTTTTCAGCTGTCTTCAAAACATCTTCCGTTCAACAGATAGGAAACGCATAAAGGTTTGGAACCACTTGAGGGTGAGTAAATTAATTTTGGGGTGAGCTATCTCTTTAAATAATGCGTCCAGTTGTCATGCACATGAGAGCATGCAAGTGTTTGGATGTAGGAGAGAAAGCCTGCAGAAAATCCATTTTCACAGCAGTTTTGTGGGCTTCTGTTTGTTGACACTGCTTTAAGGATGTGTGTCCTGTGGTTTGTTGGGGTAAAGGCATCTATTTAGCCCTTGGCTGTGTGATATTTCTCATCCCCAGAGACTTGCTATGCAACATGCTACCTCAGCAAGGTGCAGAGCTCGGGGCTTTGCAGTAATTAACAGCAACATACAAGCAAACACGAGCAAACACACGCATGCAGACTCCATTGCCCATACAGATGCTGCCCTGCGCCTCTACAATACGTTTCTTTGGCTCTGTTTCCATGGAAACCCAAGAACATTGGGTGTCTCGGAGGAACATGAGCATCATACGTGTTTGTATACATTAATGATGGTCAAGGATGAGAAGCGACTTCAGTAATTCCTTTCTTTCCTAAAAGTGTCAAGATGGGATGTAGGCAGTATATGAATTTATATGGTTAAGGAGCCAATATTAGATTCAAATCTTGAAATATTACAAAATAAAATACACAAAAAGAAATTATTATGCATTAAAGTAATAATAAAGTGAGAAATATTATTGAATAAACATGTTTTAGATTTATTATTATTATTATTATTATTATTATTATTATTATTAAATAATAACTAGAAAAGTAAAGTTCGTAGACTAACTTTATGGTGGCTTAAGAAAGCCTCGTCTGAAAGTTTGAAGTAGTTTTAAAGGTTAAAATAACTGAAGAAGTTTTTAAGAAGTTTAAAACAATTGGCATAGATAGAAACATACATAAAGGTTAGCATGTTTCTAGTATGGATTGGCATGTTTCTTGCTAGGTGGTTGCTAGGGTGTTCTGAGTGGTTGCTAAGATGTTGCTAGCATGTTCTGAGTCACTGCTAAGGTGAGTGGTTGCTAAGTGGTTGTTAAGGCATTGCTAGGGTGTTTTGACTGTTTGCTAGTTGGTTTTGATGGTGTTCTGAGTGGTTGCTTGGCGGTTGTTAAGGCGTTGCTAGGCGGTTGTTAGGGTGTTCTGAGTGGTCGCTAAGGTGATGCTAGGTGGTTGATAGGATGTTCTGAGTGGTTGCTAAGGTGTTGCTAGGGTGTTCTGAGTGGTTGCTAGGCGGTTGCTAAGGCGCGGCTTGGTGGTTGCTAAGATGTTGCTAGGCGGTTTCAAGGGTGTTCTGAGTGGTTGCTAGACAGTTGCTATGGTGTTCTAGGTGGTTGCTAGGGCGTTTTGAGTGTTTGCTAGGCAGTTGCTAAGGCATTGCTAGGGTGTTCTAAGTGGTTACTAAGGCGTTGCTAGGTAGTTGATAGGGTGTTCTAGGTGGTTGCTAAGGCGTTGCTAGGCTATTGCTAAGGTGTTTTGAGTGGTTGCTAGGGTGTTCTAAGTGGTTGTTAAGGTTTTGCTAGGCAGTTGCTAAGATGTTCTGAGTACTTGCTAGGAAGTTGCTAACATAAATTACCATGGTTCTAGTATGAATTAGCATGTTGATAGCATGTTTCTAGCATATATTAGCATGTTGTTAGCATGGTTCCAGTATGAATTAGCATGTCGCTAGCATAGTTCTAGCATATATTAGCATGTTGTTAGCACGAATTTAGTATGAATTACCATGAAAGTTATGAGGTCATAAAGTTTGGTCCAATGTTAAATCAATTGGACTTTTCAGAATTTTCCGGGTCAGTTTTTTGAAAACCGTAAGTCAGATCAGTTAGAAAAGATATAGCAAGCCGAGTCAGACCAGTTTGGAGGTTTGGTGGTTGTAGTATGAACGGTCTAGGAGGGGACGCATATAGAACTTAGTCCCAGAAGAAGAAGACGACGATGGAAGAATAATAAGTTTATGTAGTATAACAGTATATTGGCTTTCTTAAGCCTCTATAATAACTAATGTGTTCATTAATTTTATTTTCGGCGTAGTCCCTTTAATTAATATTATTATTTAGAATATATAAAATTATTTAATTGTACAAAAATATTACAAATGCAGTATTTTTTTTCATCAAACATATGCACATGTAAATGAGGGAGGAAAGTGGATTATGAAGACAAAGAAAATGTTTCCTTACCCATAAACTCAATGCCCAGCTCATCTGCTGCTTCAGGGAGAGATAAAAAAAGAGAAAAGTGGTTAAACAGATGGAGAGAAATGCAGAAACGGGGACATAGATGTTATCATAGAGATTTTCACAAACAAAGTCATATTAAATCACCCAGATAATAACCATGAATAAAAAGCAAGCGAGTTTAGTGTCAACTAAAACTGCTCATTGTTCAGAAAGAGAAAAGACTCTGGAGCAGCATCGTTCCACCAACAAAAATAGCTTCCCCTTGATTACCCAAGATACGAGCAGCCACAATATTGGAGAGGGTGAAGCAGTTTATAATATAAAGCACATAATGGCCTGTTAGTTGCCTGTAGGAAAGATATGCTCCCCTAGATAAGCTGTTTTTTTTGTCAAGAATAGGTTTAGAAATGCCTCTATGTCAGCTGTAATGCCCAGGAGATGCTCATAATTGTCTTTTCTAGTTCCAAAATTGTATTAATTCATCCAAAGGCGTCAAACTAATATGGCTTTCTCTTTAAAATAGCTTTCTCCAGCACAAGCAAATCGCCTTTCTAAATGCAGCCAGTCTCAGCCACTCTCTCCTATCCCGCTGAAGCCTCAGAACTGCTGGTCCTGATAAAGAGAAGAACACTCATGCTCTTTCATTTGAATAGTCCCCTTTTTCACGCCACTGTAATATAATCTCATTTAAATTAAAATGAAAACCTCACACTTAATTGCTTTTCTGACAGAGGTGGTCTAAGGTTTTTTAAATAGACTGCCGCTTACCCGAAAAAGATTATTTTAGTGGACATACTTAGAGGGGGAAAAAACAGAAATCGAGCACTGAGACAGAAAACCCTCTGTCATATGATGAATCGCCACGTAGCAGCCGCAATATCTCAACGCCACATGTTTTTGCATATATTCATGCGGCAATTTAAGCATGATCTGTGGGAAAATAATGAGCCCAAATGTCTTTTTCTCCTCCCCAAGAGGTCATGCCGCAGTTTTTAATGAGAATGCAAAGAATGGTGGTCTTTGCCTAAACAATTTCTGCTTGTGATTTGAATTGATAACGCTTTACTTGAAGGGGGTGTTCATAATACTGTCATGAAACCTTCATAATCATGGCATGACATGAGATTTTTAGAAGCTACAATTTGCACAGGTTGACCAAAATTGGACAATAGAAGATTGGAAAAACGTTGCCTGGTCTGATGAGTCTCGGTTTCTGCTACGACATTCGGATGGTAGAGTCAGAATTTGGAAGCATGGATCTATCCTGACTTGTATCAACAGTTCAGGCTGCTGGTGGTGGTGTAATAGTGTGGGGGATATTTTCTTGGCACATTCATGGGCCCATTAGGACCAATCGAGCATCATGTCAATGCCACAGCCTACCTGAGTATTGTTGCTGACCATGTCCATGCCTTAATGACCACAGTGTACCCACCTTCTAATGGCTACTTCTAGCATGATAACGTGCCATGTCATTAAGCGTGAATTATCTCAGACTGGTTCCCTGTACTCAGATGGTCTCCACAGTCATCAGATCTCCACAGTCATCAGATCTCACACAGCCATCAGATCTCAATCCAATAAAGCACCTTTGGGATGTGGTGGAATGGGAGATTTGCATCATGGATGTGCAGCTGACAAATCTGCAGCAACTGCGTGATGCTATCATATCAATATGGACCAAAATTTCTGTGGGATATTTCCAGTACCTTGTTGAATCTATGCCACGAAGGATTAAGACGGCACAATTAATCTGAAGGCAAAAGGGGGTCCAACCCGGTACTAGTAAGGTGTACCTAATAAAGTGGCCGGTGAGTGTAGTTGACATTAGCAAGACAACATAACTTGTCATAAAACTGTCATAAACATGATTGTTACAAGATCATACAGATCGCATACCTTTATTTCTGAGAGTGTAAGCCCATGACACTTAATGACATAAGCATGCATACAAATTCATATTGATATGATTATAAAGGTGTAATGAACACCCCCTTCAAGTAAAGTGTTACATTTATATTCATGGTGAATAAGGACAGATCCCTTGTTTACTGGCAATGGCACCATAGCGCGGGCACAATGAAGGATGTGGAATCGCTTAAAGGTGGTTTTAAATGCTAATGTAAGCAGAATTGTTGGTAATACTCCTACCTAAGATTTCTTTGCACAGTGTCTCTCCTCTGGGCCTATTGAATTCGCAGCGTGTTGTGGGATTGGGTGAGATTTTTAAAACACAACACAGCTCTCTGAAACAAAAGGCCCAGGCGATGATCCAGCGGTTCTGTCGTTCCCTTACTGCCAGCACTGCTTGGCCCATTCATGCTGCGGCTGCTTCTGATTGCCCACAATAACAGCCACATTCATCCAGTCATAATCGCTGTGCTGTCATGAGCCACACACACAAAGTCATTAAGCACGGATATGCATGCATTCCTCGAGTCCTGGCAGCAAGGTTCTGATGTACGGCTCCCATAAACCACAGGCTCCCATCCGCTGTCCCGTCACCCTTGGGAGACATTTACGCCCGTAGAAGAGGAATGGTACTCAGTGCAGTGAATCAACGTCAGTCGCTCAGAGACTGAGGGGAAGAACTACAAAAATGAATCAAATCCTAATCCTTCAGTTAGTTGGAGCAATAGGCGAAAGCTTCTTTGTGCGGCTTACTTACATAGTCTAATGCTCGAGAGATAAATACCTAAATGAGAGGCCGCTGTCCCCTGAGCAAGCCAGTCGTGAAATCCGTCTCCCTTGAGTCACCGGCTGAACCCCCGGTTTATCCACCGCTCTGAAAACAGCTCCACTAACCAAACTAAAGGCATCGTTCACAGAAAAAAAAACTGATATTCTTTCATCATTTACTCACCAAAAAGAGCTTCAGAGGACTATGCTCATCAATCATTTGTGCAACTGTAAGGAAAAGAGCTAAAGCTTCAAAAAACTTCATTAATTCCTACATTTTTCTCCTGACTTCATTAGTTTTTCCATTAGTAACACTTCTGTTATAATTTCCAGTTTAACGAAACTTTTATATTTGATGAGTTGATTTTCAGTGTAAAATTTGAAGTTTAGTGAAACATTTATATTTGATTAGTTGATTTTCAGTGTATATACAACCATATTTTTTGGCAAATAACTGGCCAATTTCACATGAGGTTACTATCAGGCCATCTCTGCACGTTCAAGTAATGTGTTTGTGTCCACTTCATATAGTAAAAAAAGCAAACTGAACTACACCATTAATTCACACAGAATATGCAAACTTAATGTTTAAATAGTCTTTTTGCGGTATAATATTCACCAACACTAATCTACACTAATCAGCTACTTTATACTTTATTGGACAGGTACACTTGTTCAACTGCTTGTTAATGCAAATTTCTAATCAGCCAATCAGATGGCAGCAGGCAGGTGCCTACAGCAGCAGAAGACCACACCGGGTGCCACTCCTGTTAGCTAAGAACAGGAAACTGAGGCTACAATTGGCTCAGGCTCACCAAAATTGGACAATAGAAGATTGAAAAAACATTGCCTGGTCTGATGAGTCTTAATTTCTGCTGCAACATTTGGTTGATAGGGCCAGAATTTAGCGTCAATAACATGAAAGCATGGATTCATTTCTGACTTGTATCAATGGTTCAGGAACTTCAGGCTGGTGGTGGTAGTGGTGTAATGGTGTGGAAGATGTTTTCTTGGTACACTTTGGGCCCGTTAGTACCAATTGAGCATCGTGTCAACGCCACAGCGTACCTGAGTATTGTTGCTGACCATGTCCATCCCTTTATGACCACAGTGTATCTATCTTCTGATGGCTACCTCCAGCAGTATAACACGCCAAAGTGTGAATCAACTCAGACTTTTTTTTTTTTAACATGACAATGAGTTCACTGTATTCAAATGGCCTCCACACTCGCCGGACTCAATCCAATAGAGCACCTTAGGGCACCTTAGGCAACCGACAAATCTGCAGCAACTGCTGATGCTATCATATCAGTATGGACCAAAATCTCTGAGGCATATTTCCAGTACCTTGTTGAATCTATGCCATGAAGGATTAAGGCAGTTCTGAAGGCAAAAAGGCGTCCAAACAGTTCTAGTAATGTATACCTAATAAAGTGGCCAGTAAGTGTATATTGTAATTCAGATGGCTACGTTTGTTCTATTCATCTAAACTTTTATCATAAAAATCAAAAGGCCCCACTAAAACTATCAATAAGTAGTCCATAAATTTAATTCAAGCTATCTGCAAAAAAAATCCAGCTTTTTAAAATATTCCCACCAAGTGAGCTTTTAAATGCTGCAAAATTGATTTACAACTTCACAACCGAATAAGTAAAATTGATAAACAAATCAATTAGTTACATTTAGTGAAACTAAGCAAACATGTTGATAAAAATTCAATTCAAAAGATGCAATTGACTTGTTCATAAGCTAGACAACGCTACTTCCTTCATGAACAATAATTTAGCCCTGTTTTTTCAAAAGCAATTGTCTTTTAAAAGTTCTTTGAAAATAGTGCACAATCCATGTCCATATTTATGCATACATTTTTAAACTTAAAAACACCAGTCTCCAAAAGAGCAGAAACAAATGGTCTCCTGCTGTGTTTTGTGGATGAACAAAAGTCATTCAGCGTTAGAACGACTTGATGATTAGAAAACGGCTTCAATTTTGGTTGTAGCGCTCCTCTAATACCCCTCTCACACAGTGCAAGCATAATAATTTGGAGAAAGTCAACAGCATTCCTAATATTGAGCAGCGGGGTATCTGTAGACTCTGACCTGCAGTGTTTTCCTCTGCCAGGAGCTGGAGGCCAAGCAGAAGTGAGGCTCTTTGGAACATCTCCTGTGTGGCAGTCGATATGGAGACAAAAACGATGGTCAACGCATGATTTGTGCTAGTGTGTTGAGCAGAGATAGATTGTGAAAAAGCTCAGGGGACAAAAGACTAGGTGGCAGATAAAGCCAAGCCCCACCCAGAGGGGTGATTTGTGGCTCATTTGGTGGGTTAAGTGAATAAAGATGCACTGGGCAACACACATCAGGCTCAAACCAGCAATGCTGGAAAACAAACATTAGCATCTCCAGGGTGGCATAAAGATACACCCAAAGCATAATGGGCTATGAAAAAATTGTATTTTGACACAAGATGTTGAGCACTAAGACGCCTCAAAGCCTGTTGTGTTTGTTGTGTGGCAGAAATGGATCGTAATTCAAGCACATAATCTGGATAAACTGCTTCATCTCTCATCAATGCCGGATAGGTGAATTAAAACCTGCCAAAAACAAGAACTACAGATCCTGAAAGCTTTACCCACATTTTGCTGATTTGGCCTAAAATTGCTTTAATGCTAATCAGTGTCAACAGGAGGGTGGAGGAGGCAATACCAGCAGGACTGTGTAGGTGTATCCGCGAAGAAGATGATGGCACTGCAAGAGATGAGGGCTCCATCTCAGGGCATGATGGATGGCGGGGATATGAATGCTCTCATTGAGAAAATCAGATATGAAAGAGAAGTATCAGGGACACAAAGTGGGCTCCGGCAGAAAGGCTACAGAAAGATCCCATTACCAGCCACTCAGTAGGGTCAGCAACTCAAAGTGCACTAAATGGGAGTTTAGGTTGCCGTCTCACTCGCTCCCCAAAAGCCAGACAATTCATAGAACGCAAGCCATTCTGAGAAACGGCCTCGTTGCAGATTCATCGGTGTGCCTGGACAGCTCTTTTCTCTGCTTTCTCCTTTCCAAGGCTTCTACTTCCTTTCACGTCGGTATAATAGCTCTTGGAAAGTTGAGTCACAGGAAGAAGGGTTTATGAGTCAAGGCTTTTGTGAGATTTCACAAATCGCTCCGATACCAACCTATGAGAAAGCAAACATGTCTTTTTGACAGCTTTCTCTGTGAACTTCCCGTTGGCTACTTGCACTTAACTGTCTTTTTTCAAGCTGCGAGATGCTCTCCTACAGTAGCTCATCTAGAACACAAATGGCTAATGACTTTAGCATCGACCTAAAATTAGCAAAGCAATTACTTTCATTCAGGACTTTCCTAATGGCAGGGGAAATGTACTCTTCATGAAAAATGGACACTTGATAACATTTTATAGCCACACTGAGCCTTGTTAGAACCATTGTGTTGGAGAGGATGTGGACATGTTGCACACTGTATTTGTCATGCTAAGCTATAGACTAGAGTTAGAGATCAGCTTTTCCATAGAGAAAAGAGTATATGCAAATGCTTTCTGATTTTCATGAGAGTGTGGCATTGTAGGGTGATGATAATTTCAATGCTTAGAGCGAGAGGTATAATTAACTACTTAAGCAATACACGGTTTTGAGAAATCGCTGGAGAACTCTCAGCCCTGGAGGCTAAGAGACTCACCTGCTGCTAGAGAGGATTTAAAACTAAGACCAGTAAACAACAAGTAAATTATGTTCTCTCATCTTAGGCTTTCTGTATCATGAAGCATTTTGTTGCCGAAGGGCTTTGTGTTGTTCATGCTAGTAGGGATGGAAATTACTCAATAACTTTGTGTTTATCTGAACTGCATTCATTTTTCCCAGCTGTATCCTGGTATTAAGCACACAAAATAAAAAGTATTCTCTCATATTTTCTTTTAAAGTAAACAGAGAGATGGTACATACTTGGGTCAGATAGGATGGAGTCAGTCTTCGGGACAAACTGGTCACAACGAAGTCCACGGTAACCTTCTTTACACCTGCAAAAAAAAGAAGAATGTTCAGTATTTCAGTACTGGAATAGAAATGCCTGTATGTGTTATAAATCATAAAATTATTTATTACGTTTCATTTATTATCGTTTCCATTTTATTTTAAACTTTATATTTTAAATACTCAAACACTGTTCTTTTCAACTTTAAATGAATCAGAGAATCCCGAAAAAAAAGGAATCATGGTTTCCTTCGACTTAGTCTCCATTTCAGAGGTAGCCACAGTGGAATGAACCACCAACTATATATATATATATATATATATATAGTTGTTGGTTCATTCCAACTTTATATGTATGTATGTATGTATGTATGTATGTATGTATGTATGTATGTATGTATGTATAAGTATATGTTCCATGTAGCGGACGCCCTTACAGCCACAACCCAGTATTGGGAAACACCCATACACACTCAGGCCCCGTTTATACTAATACGTTTTAGTTTTAAAAACACCATGCCACAAAATCATGGTTTCCTTTCATTTTTTTATTCAGCAATAAAAATTGGATTTTGTTTTTCCCTGTAGCAATAAATCATCGTATTAGACACATTTCTGAAAATGTGACCACAAAGACTGTGGTAATGACTGCTGACAATTCAGATATATATAAACTATATTTATATACAGATATGACTGTATATTTATGAATAAAGGCTAAGGGTAAATATACAGTATATTTCTATATGCCATATTCTGGCACCCCCTTATATGTAAATTTTTTTGGATGTATTTGCAGCTCACAAATGCATATGTCAGAAAACAAATAGACTTCTGAGTAATTTATTCACCTTTTATTTTCATACCGGCATTGCTTTTCTTCTTCCGTGCCACATAAAATAGCATTTAGGTCTAATCAGTAAAGCAGAATGGGCATTTTACTAGTCCTGTGGTGTGACAAATTCTTTTTTTTATCAGTACAAATCCTTCAACTAATATGTAGTCATAAAAAAGTGTGTTTATCTAATTATACAAAATGCAGAAAAATAATTAAAGCAGTCATACTGCAGGGCACTGCTGTCACAGCTTGATATGTCATGCCAACCCATTTATAATACTGAATCCATGTGTCCATCCATCATTGTCATTTTCACAGGGAGATTGACTCAGCATTTGAAATGAGCATAGCCAGAAATGTTATAAATTAGCCCCATGCAGGAAAAAGACGAGGAAATAAAGAAGGGAGGGGTGATAGGACAAGAAAGAAGAAGAAGAAGGAAAATAGGGATAACAGGGCGGGTCTGTCCAGAGCTCAGTGGTGCCTGCGCTCGCACAGATAACACAGTCTTGACATTTATGTCACATCCCCGCTGAGCTATGGGACTGTATGGAAAAGAAGGCGGCATTTCACTAGACTCTTACTGCGAGATCTATGTGAAACAGGGGACTTCTTTCCAAAGTAGCAATGTGCTCTGAATCAGTGTGTAGAAAAGCCACAGAGAACACCAACTGCCCTCCAGCAAAAGCATTTCTGACATATACTAATCTTATAGCATCTCTCCTGTCCTTTATTTTTTTCCCGTTTCAAGCCAACAACTGTTGTCTTCCCATGTGCGATTACGAAAACAGCACACCTTCGAAGCTGCAAACAGGCTCATCTCCATTTACCAGCAGCATCATGCCATTTATTGGGCACGTTCGCCAGAAAATTGCTCAATTCTGAGATCTGCTTCTGTGATCACTTCTCTCTCGTGCGCTACGCTAACGTAATTTTGACGAGGCATACTATGATAATGACGCTTCACAAAAGGAAACAACAAGCGCACAGGCTGAGAAGCATCAAATAAGCCCTTTGCAGAATGATCTTGATGTTGTTTCATCTGGAGTGTACGCCAGCTCCAGTGTGACAGCTGCCTAGATTCAATCCTCTATGTCTGTCTGTCTGGCTTGGGGAAGCGTGACTGAGTTTTGCTGAAAGACACCGGGAAGAGACTAAAAACTGACAGCAAAGAGAGAAAAACACGGTTATACTGTAATTACAGTGATGGAAACAGGTGAGGAGAACGTTGTGCGGTCTCGTTTTAACGTACTGCCTGGTTAACATTGACTCACGCACTGACGGCAGAATGACGGCCTTGACTGTCAGCAGCCTATTTGTTTGTTTGCAGCCCTTTCCGGGAGACGATACAGTAGAGCTTTTAGAAGCATGCTACAAACAGAAACAAACCAACAAATGATTTCATGCATCATTGTTTACTTGGTATCGGAGGAAAGGAAATTTAATATGTGTGCATGTGTTATGACATTCGAGGTGCCTACAGAGTAAACAACATTGGAAACTAGCATTTCTGCATCTGCTTCATGGCTTTTCATTATCATTCAAGGACATGTTGCTTGGCATCAGTGATCGTGCCCCCGTTGGTTAAATTACAGCTAGAGAGGAAAAAGAGAAAGGATATATTTCCCCTGAAGGAGGCCAAGGCAATGAGCAGGACTCGCATTTGACTACCGCCCAGCTTGTTAATTAAAGCTAGAGTCTGTAATTTTTTCTGAATGCTTCCGTCTAGCTTAATATGCAGAGATAACTAAAAGAAGGCCATTAGCGGGACAACTTCCCACAAAAAAAGTGTAAACACTGCATCTCTGTGGCCCCATCAAAACATTACTTTGTTTGTTTGAGAATTCCAACCTTCCTCGCACGGCAACAGTGTCTTAGCCAATAGCTTGAATTTAGGGGTGGGGCACTCTGCTCGTCTCACCAGTTGGTAGAGTGTTGAAAGGGAAACCTGTTTGAAAACAATCAGTTTTATTTTTTACTGGGTGTTTCTTGTGGCACCACACACTTCAGCTTTCAAGGTATGTGGATTTAAGATTGGAATAAGCAGGTGAGCTTGTTTGTGCAGGAAAGCGTGTCTGCGAGTGGGATGTGCGTGGTGGTATTCTTTTTCTTCCTGTCAAACAGCTCACACATAACAGACTGAGCTTGTGACTTGGATGTGGGTGCTACCCACATCCACACACCCACATATACTGTACACACATTTACACAAAGACATTGTCACCCCACCTCAAGATCCTATGACAACTTTCCCTCCACAAATAAGGTCCAATCTGATCCAGAGACATCCTTTACTGTTATTGATGGATATTAAGGCTGCTATTGGAAACAATCTTTGCATCCTTTTCAAAAAAAAGTGCTGTTCAAGAAAATCCTGGCTTCTCTATTATTACACGGCCAATACATATTCATACTTGTCTGTCTGGATTTGTGGACAGGGAGGGGAGAGTAAGCATTGCAACAGAATGATTTTATTTGTTGAATGACATTGACTGATGCTCACTTCACTATTCAGGATGTTTGTTTGCAAGATCTCGCTGATCAAATTCAGCACACAAGAACTGGCTTCCCAACAATTTCCTTCTGTGTTTCTTCAGCTGTTTTAAAGATGCATTGTTGACATAATTTAGCTACTTTTTAGAGGCCATTTATGTAAAAATTATATTGTTTATTCTCTGTCCCAGTCACAGCCTTTCAATATACACTCACCAGCCTCTTTATTAGGCACACCTTAGTAGTATTGGCACCCACTTTTACCTTCAAAACTTATGCAAATCTCCCATCCCACCACATGCCAAATGTGCTCTATTGGATTGTGTTCTGGTGACTGTGGAGGCCATTTGAGTACAGTGAACTCATTGTCATGTTCAAGAAACCAGTTTGAGATGATTCAAGCTTTATGACATGGTGCGTTTACCTGCTGGAAGTAGGCATCAGAAGATGGGTACACTCTGATCATAAAGCGATGCAGCAATACTCAGGTAGGCTGTGGCGTTGACACAATGCTCAATTGATAATAATGGGCCCAAAGTGTGCCAAGAAAATTACACCATTACACCACCACCGTCAGCCTGAACCATTAATACAAGGCAGGACGGATCCATGCTTTCATGTTGTTGATGCCAAATCCTGACCCTACCACCAAAATGTCGCAGCAGAAATTTAAACTCATCAGACCAGGCAACGCTTTTCCAATCTTTTATTGTCCAATTTTAGTTATCCTGTGTGAATTGTAGCCTCAGTTTCCTGTTCTTAGCTGACAGGAGTGGCACCCGGTGTGGTCTTCTGCTGCTGTAGCACATCTGCCTCAAGGTTGGACGTGTTGTGTGTTCAGAGATGCTCTTCTGCATACCTCGGTTGTAACGAGTGGTTATTTGAGTTACTGCTGGCCATTCTTCTCTGACCTCAGGCATCAACAAGACATTTGCGCATATAGAACTGCCGCTCACTGGATATTTTCTCTTTTAAAGACAATTCTTTGTAAACTCTAGAGATGATTGTTCGTGAAAATCGCACTAGATCAGCAGTTTCTGAAATATTCAGACCAGCCCATCTTGGCACCAACAATTATGCCACGTTCAAAGTCACTTAAATCACCTTTCTTATTCTGATGCTCTGTTTGAACTGCAGCAAATTGTGCCTAAATGCACTGACTTGCTGCCATGTGATTGGCTGATTTGAAATTTGTGTTAACGAGCAGTTGGACAGGTGTACCTATAAAGTGGCCGGTGAGTGTATGCTTATCTAAGACTAAGAACCTTTCCTCTCCAAATGATTGTTACAAATATAAGTTCCTAACATTCTATTCCATGCAGCCATGCAAGAGGAAAAAAGGAATAGTGAGATTGTAAACAGTTTTTTTTTCAGAGACATTACATTCAGGACTATAAGTGCCTACAGAATAAATTCCTACATTTGAGATGCTTTACTATAAAAATCAAGCAGGACAGCAAAGAATAAATATATTTTCTTTCAGGAGCCATACATTAACTCTGAGCTTTGTTGAATGAAGAGTTCGCTACCTTTCACATGCTTTTTAAAACCACAAAAGCCTGACTTGAAAATAAAGCTATTAAAATGGTAATCACGCATGAGTAGATAAGTCCCCTAAGCTTTTACTTGCGGAAGCACAAATACTCAACCGGGAGTTCTTCTTACGACGACATTGTCATTGTAGAGCACTGGTTTGAGATAAGAGGAAGCACAGCATCGGAACAAAACAGTTTGTGTGGAGTCTATGCACTAGCGTGAGGATCAGCAACCGTCTGAAGGGCACACGGAAGGAGAGTTGGACACACCGATGGCCATCTTCACATATGACATGTTTCACATCTCCAACATGGACACAGGTGTTATTCCACAGGGCTCTGATAAAAGGCCGATCACAGTTGGGTAAATAAAGCCAGACTCGCACAACACTGAACTGTTCCTGTCAGACCTGAGATCACACTGCTGTCAATGGGAAATAATTCCCTTTTTTTCCACATTCTGAGATTGCTTTCAGGTCAATGATGATGGATGGTTTAGCTAGGTGCTGGCGTGAAAATGCGTCTTATTCAAACGACACACATGCACACTCAAACAACAGTGCACGTCTCTTTACAATGAAAGCATGAATATCTCATTTTTCATCAGATATGGTGAGATAATCCAATGAAGCGGTGAGAGCGGCAGTCTGTCTCAGAGGTGTTTAAAAGCTTATCCTCCTTAATATCATTTACATGGCCCTTCTGCAGTCAGGGCAATAAGTGTAATTCCGTTAAATTGCGATATTGTCTTTCCCATCATTCCTCAGTCTCTCAGTCTTTATATATAGACACTGGTTAATCCCTTCCTTTTTAATCAAGCCGCTTTGATGTATTCATCATGCCATTTTATTTAATTTGCTATTCCCCTGCAGGGGTGGATAGAGGTGGACACTGATGGAATCAACGTGCCAATGAGACGTGCATCTCTGTGGTAACGTTCACCATGGTAACTTGGCGTATTTGTCGGCTTAGTGCCCACTGGATTCGGTGCAGCCACGGAAACGCATAAGAGAGATGGGAATTGTTGCCAACGAGATGGTGAATGTTGCTAAGAATCTCTGAGTCCATTAATGCCCTGCACTGGGAAAATCGTTGCACAAAATCAAAGATTGTAGGAGCATCTCTCTAAAAAAATCAATCCATTTGATTGACAACTCATTACAGCTTAGCTTGCTTTTGTATAAACTTTTTTTCATGGGAACAGAGCGATTTTTCTATTAATTCAATCTTGTTATTAAAGTGAAGGCTGTTATCGGAGAATGCTAATCAAGATTTTATAGAGAAAAAAAAAAATGTGCCAGAGGCTGTATTGACCATGTTGAGGTCCTAATTAAATGCACTTCTTATCTTTTTCTTCAAGACAAACACAAATGCTTTATCAGCAGCCACCTTATCTGTGTGACGGACATCTCTTGGAGTTTTACTTGAAACTAGATTTGCAGAATTACATTTTGTCCTAAGTCAATATTGTTTTTCTCTCATTTCACAAGAATGAAACAATATCTTCAGGCACGCCATGCATCCCTAAGGAAGCTTTCAATGAAATTACAGGTTTTATAGAGTAAAAGTTAACGTTTTGCTAACCTCTTGTAGGCTCCACAATGCTAACAAGGCCAGGAATTCACAGGTGGCTGCTAATTTATAGTGTCAGGTTGTTTCTAGCATTGATGACACAAAACAAGATCTTTAATCATATTTAGGTTGTTAAAGCTGCAAGGCTTAAATGTAATAATCTTAATAATCTTGTTTATTTCAGTAAATTTCTAGTACAAGAACTGACACTCATTATTAACAAAATAAATAGATTTTTTTTTTCATTTTTGATTTAAATTCCCAAGAAATCAAAACTAACCATATGATTTTGTTAGCTCACATTGTTAGTTTTGTGGTGAACAATTCATCTGTTCAATATCTTTAAGAAAAAAAAAGGTTTTCCCCTTCTAATCATTAATTAAACTCTACCTCCTGTTTTTCTTTTAGTAATCTGTTATGTATATCTTAGGCATTGGGCATAGCTAACATTTAACCATGCCTCTCAAACTCTCTATTTTGTCAACAAACTAAAAAGGGGTCTGTTCTTCATACCATGCTTAAATGATCTAGGATGATTTGACAAATCCTGGATCTTTTAATCTTGATAACTGATCACTGGCTAATTTGGTTCGTTAAACATGTTTGCAAATCAGATAAAAATGTCTGGATAAACTGATCTGAGATCACTGCGTGTGTTGTGAAGGACTGTTCTATTGATCTTCAAAATTATGATCAGCAATGCAACGATTGGCTGATGGCACAGCAGCTTAATAACATCATCTGTTCAATTATCCATGTGAGCAAAATTATATAAAATTGGTAGTAAACTGTTTGTTTAATATTATACGCAATAACTTTCCACCTTTGTTGTGGGCTGCAGGCTTACACTTTCCTGTGTCGAGAGTATTTAGCAATTTATTTAGTTTTACTTTTAGAGCAAATTTTCTTTATTATAGTAGGCCTATTCAAGGTTCTTAATAAATGGCTGTTTAAATAAATTTTGCATCAAAAAAGCATTTTGATATTGATAAAGGTGTCTGCAACTTTATCTGTCAAAACCTTTCCCTTAAAAAAATTTTGAATATTGACCATGTCTATTATCATACACAAAGTATACTAAAGCTCGATTGGTACCATAATAATTATGTCCATATTAATGTTCTCTTTAAAACCTTTGGGGAGAGATCAATTCATGACAGATTTTGTACTTTTATTTCGAAGTGTAGATTGCATAACAGTTTTATTTATAATTTTTTTTAAAACTTCAATTTATATATAAATTTATTTAT
>CAIGQZ010001474.1:3920973-3936593 GCA_903798205.1 Danio tinwini | reverse complement strand
ATTCATTCATTCATTCATTCATTCATTCATTCATTCATTCATTCATTTATTTTCCTTCGGCTTAATCCCTTATTTTATCAAGGGTCACCAATAAACCGCCAACCAGTGGTGTAAAGTAGCAAATTATACGCACTCAAATTACTGTAATTGAGTAGTTTTTCTCAGGAATTGTAATTTACTAAGTAGTTTTAAAATTGAGTACTTTTACTTGCCCTTGAGGAAAATTTTTGTGCAGTATTGGTACTTTTACTCCACTACTTTCCTTCAAACTGCAGTCAATACTTTTTTTTTCTTGTTGGTTTAGAAAAGTCTGTCTAATCAAATCGCACATAGAAAGTAAATAGCATCAAAGTAAACAACCTCAAGACATGGGCGATTTATGTTTGCAGCAAACTGTTTGGAAGCATTAAAAGTGTCCAAGGTGACGTCCAAAATCTTTAAACACAATGACCCAGAGACTGTTTAGATGCATGTCACTGATAAGAAGATGACGGATGTTTACTGTTTGATGACTGAAATGGCCTTAAACACCCAGCAGGTACAAGATGTCAACATGACGTCAGATTGACTTTGTATCCCAATGTCGTGGAGACGTTGCATTTTGTTTGGGAATAAAAATCAGGTTTACATCAGAACCCAATGTCAGGCCAACATTAACGTCAAACCTAAAATCAACCAAATATCAACATCTATTGATGTTACAACCTGACATTGTGTGGATGTTACCACTATGACGTCTATCAGTTGTTGATTGGTTGCCATACCTGAGAAATAAATGTCAGTATTTCACGTAAATATGATGTTGGTTTAAGATGTTGACTCGATGTTGGATTTGGTCACTTTCTAACACAACTTAAAATCAACCAAATATCAATGTCATTTCACGTTATTATTGGCCATAAAAATAACATTGTCCTTAGAAGCTGACTAGACATTGAATTTTTGTCACCTGACATCCCAACCTAAATCTAACCTAATATTAACATCTTATGACATTGTGTGCCTGCTGGGCAACAACTAAATGCGCTGCAGAATGTTACGTTTACACACATCCACAAATTAGACGTAAATGCATCAGCTTTTTACAGTTCAATACTCACTACTCACTACTCTTGAGTACTTTTAAAAGGTCTTTTTATTCATACTTTGAGTATTATTTACAAAAGACACTTTTACTCTACTTGCACCACATTTTTTGGCAAGTAACAGTACTTTAACTTCAGTATGATTTTTCAGTACTCTTTCCACCAACTAGTCCAGCATATGTTTTACACAGCAGATGCCCTTCCAGCTGCAACCCACTACTGGGAACAAAGCAAGATATTATGAAAACACATGTCCATTAAATTAACAAAGGGGTCAAATATTGTTTTGAATCCTTTTCAATCCAAGGTTATAATAGTTTAGGATTGTTTTTTGGAGTTTTATTTTGGTTTGACGTTTTGTTTCCAAATTCTAGTTGTTACTAGTTTTTATTAGTTTCTATATTAAAAAAAAAAAATCCTAGTTTTAGTTTAGGTTTTATTACTTTCAGTATTAGTTTTAGTTTTTTATCTAAATAAGGATATTTGTTAGGTGCAAGATTCAAAATCATTAGAATACATATTGCATAATAAAAACTCAACCAAAGATATGTTTTATGAAATATGTATACGCATTAACACTATCATCTACCACTACCAACTACCCATTCTCAAATTCAAATACAACAGCCCACAAGATACTGTAGCAGGCCTTAGTACAATATGTGTGCAAGGCTGCTTCTGAAGTTAGACACACAGTAGTGATGGTGACGGACACAAGCCTGATCTTTTGTGGCAATCCTCCCATATTAGGACTCAACATACCAAAATTATGTAGTCAGCATAATTTTAGTCAGTTAAAACATCACCATGATCTGAAAAGTTTCTTACAATTATGTTTTGCAACCCAACTGAAGCATGATTCACTTATTTAAATTTTCTGTTATGAAATAAATGTTTCGCTAGAGCCTCTCATTTAAGCCCTCGGTTTACCTGCGCTGCAGTTGTTCAAGTTTAGTTCAGTCACAGTAGGCTGTCATGAACTGTTTGTGTTCGATTCACCTGCTGAATCACGCATCGGTTCACCGCTTCTCAAATCTAATCTCTATTGGTTTATTTCGAGTCAGAGGGGGGTATCAGGCATGTTAAAAAGTAAGTAGTTTGTGGATAAGAGGGCTTACTGGAGACGCAAATAGTTTCAAATGATTCAGTTTGAATTAGTGAACTAGTCTAACTGGTTCACTTAGAAGATCTGGTTAAAAAGAACGATATATTTGTGATCAATTATACAGAAATAAACCCTTTTTTTACCGCTTTTTTATTTATTTTTTTCAGTTAACGAAAATGATTTTAAATTAAATTATTGTTTTTTTTTGTTTGTTTTCGTTAGCTATTATAACCTTGTTTCACACTGCACTTACTTAAACCTCATCGTTGTTCTAAACGCTTCTTTTAATCCCAGGTAAATGACATTTCACACTGATCTTTTAAACACTGATTTTTGTCCAGAATTATACAATGAAATCACAACGTTACGGTGCCAAATGGGAAACAATGTAGTATTATAATACTGTGGTTAAATTGATTCTCATGTGTTTTGGAGAAGCACAGAAACATTTTGTGTTGTACATAAGTCTTTTAGAGACAAAAACTTTGTTTTAGTCTTCCATAGAAGAGAGAAATATATTGATAATCGGAATGATGAATAAATCATGACAGAAGTTTTATTTCTGGGTAAACTACTGTGCCGCATTTAAGTTAGTTTGTTTAGTTATATATTTGATCATCTGTGCATTTCTCTGGCACAAACAGCTTTCATATTGCACGCAATTGGAACAAAATAGGGTTCAGTAATATATGTATACAGTGCTCAGCATAAATAAGTACACACAGCCTTTTGAATAGTTTTATCTATTTCTCAGTGAACATTGGCAATATATTTTGGTGCATTTAAACATCAATTCAATAGTTTTTTTTGAACAACTTTAGAAATAGAAAGATAATACGTTTCAATTCAAATTCATGCATTCATTTTCTTAGTCCCTTTATTAATCTGGGGTCGCCATAGTGTAATGAACTTATCCAGCATATATTTTTATGCATAGGAGGCCCTTTCAGCCACAACTCATCACTGGAAAACACCCATACACTCTCATTCACACACAAATACTATAATAATTTAGCTTACCTTATTCACCTATAGTGCAAGTCTTTGGACTGTGGGGGAAACCAGAGAACCCTGAGGAAACCTACGCGAACATGGGGAGAGCATGCAGACTCCACACAGAAATGCCAACTGACCCAGCCGAGGCTTAAACCAGTGACCCTCTTGCTGTGAGGCGACATCGCTACCCACTGCACCACCCCAATTCTACTGAAATTTAACTACATTTATATATATATACAGATGTATATATTGTATATAATATTTAATTTTAATATTCATTCATTCATTCATTCATTCATTCATTTCCCTTTAGCTTAGTCCCTTATTTATCAGGGGTCACCACAGTGGAATGAACCGTCAACTATTCCGGCATAAGTTTTATGCAGCAGATGCCCTTCCAGCCGCAACCCAGTACTGGGAAACATATATACACTCATTCACACACGCACGCACGCATGCATGCACGCTCGCTCGCTAGCTCGCTCACTTACTCACTCTATGGCCAATTCAGTTTATCCAATTCACTTATACCTTTATGTCTTTGGACTGTGAGGAAAACCGGTGAGGTGAGAACATGCAAACTCTGTACATCATAAACATAATAATATTTAATTTAAAAATAGTTTATTTTAATATTTACTGTTTTTATATTAAAGTGTGTACTCCTTTTTGGACTGTGATGTTAATTTTTCTATAGTTAGATTTGTTCCAGTTTAAGCTTTGGTACCGACTAATTGAATGCATATGCTCAAATATATTATTGTAAAGCTTCCTATAAAACAGAGATCTGTGAGGGGTGTACTTATGTTAAAGCTCTTTGTCTTTTTTCAGTTTTTTTTTTACATTATTTTGTATGGTGTATTATATTTCTGTTTATGTTTATAGCTTTAATGCTTCAATTTCTTTAGGTGGATTAGTAAAGTGCCATCCCCTTCTATCCAACTCGATCTGATCTGATCCCTTTTTATCCTTAGGTACCCTTTAAATTCACAGTTCATTTTGAGTTCATTTGGATTTGGGCTTGACTGAAAAGGTTTTCAATATGACAAACTGATGTATGAATTGACAATATTATGGAAACAAAATAAATACACTGACATTCAGAGGTGGCACGGTGGCTCAGTGGTTAGCACTGTATCCTCAATGCAAGAAGGTCACTTTGGTCGAGGCCCGGTCTGGACCAGTTGGCATTTGTTATGTCGAGTCTGCATGTTCTCTCAGTGTTCGCGTGGGTTTCTTTAACAGTAGGTTTTCCAGTTTCCCCCACTATCCAATGACATGTGGTATAAGTGAATTAACTAAACAAAATTGGCCATAGTGTGTGTGCGTGTGTGGTTGCCAGAGTGTATAACTGCATCCGAAATCACCAACTACTTAGTAGGTACTGCATTGGAATTCAAATGAAACTCTGACATTCTACACTCTGAGAAATAAAGGTACGCGAGCTGTCACTGGGGTGGTACCTTTTCAAAAGGTACACATTTGTACTTATAGGGTCCTCATTGGTACCTCAAAAGTATATATTAGTGCCTAAAAATTTTAAGAGGAACACTTTTGTACTTTTTAGGTACTAATGTGTACCCTTGAGGTATTAATATGGACCTTTTAGGTAAAAATGTATACCTTTCAAAAAGGTACCACCCCAGTCACAGATTACTTACCTTTATTTCTGAGAGTGTACATCTGCCATATTGTCACACAAGATCTACCTGCGTCAGTTGCGTCAATTCACTCCCATTCATGAATTCTCTTGCGGTGCATCATGGGATAGAATAGCATGTATCGAATGCGCACTTCAGAATCTCGTCAGAAGTAATAAGTCATCCGGGTACTTCTCACATACAGTTTTTTTTTTTATTTTTATGAATTCAGACATACTACTCGGCTTGTATACTGTTTTTAGCATGCTATATAGCATGGAAGTATGCAGGAAAACATATGCCGGAACAGTTGGCGGTTCATTCTGCTGTGGCAACCTATAAATAAAATAATAAGGGACTAAGCTGAAGGAAAAAGTATGAATGTATGAATGAATGAATGAAGGAATAAAATTCAGAATTTTTTAAATATATAATGCAACTCAAAGAATACTTTAAATAAATTAAAGAACGATCAAACAAACTCATCAAAGAATGAACAAATAAATTTTGGTCAGTTTTAGTCAGGTACCAAATTTAGGACTTGAAAAGACAATGAGGTTGACCCAAGGTCATTAAGTTGCCAGAAAAGCCTTATTGAAAGTCTTCTTGAAAACCAGAAAGTAAACCATGCATACTGTCCATTAACAAATCAAATAAACTAACAACTGACTCTTAATTCAACTTCCCATCAAAGAAACGAACAACTGACTCATAATTCAACGTCTCACATGTAATTCACTGTTTATACAACACCTCAATAAGACTGTAAGCTCAAGGGAGGCGTACAGTAAAAAGGCTCCCTTCGATGCTTTATCTTCTGATGTCACTGCTTTCAACTGCTATTTGAGCTCTTATGTAGTAGCACTCTGTTTCATTTTCCTACTGTAGATTAGTTTTTCATTGAAGAAAACGATCTTGAATCATATCATAGCAAAAGGCCAAATAATTAACCCAGCCCACGCTCAGATCTGCGACAGCTGTCCAGTTAGGCTGTGACTCGTGGCGCTAGTAATGAAGTGTCAATCAGGAATAAGGTATCGTGAGCAATGGAGCGGTTTTACTTACGAACACTGCGCTCCTGGCATTACTGTGTCTTTAATTTAATAACACCACACAGGAGCTCTGACAACAGCCATGCATCAGACGTTACATCATCATTCATCACAGCCACATTACTCCTGCCGTCCAGATGCCAGACACACAGGGGGAGATACCGAGACAGGGAGCAGCAAAAAGAGACAGGGACACACGGAAAGCCAAAGCCATCCAAAGCACTTCATTGCATAACCATGGGTGACAGCAAAAGATGAGACTTTATATAATCTGATGGATCCAGGATGAAGGAGGATTTACCCTCTGCTTAAGCATGAGAAACTGAGCATTTCCCGCAATTGTGACAGACCACAGTGACACTTTCTCCTCGTATGTCATCCCTCCGATGCAAACCCCCTGGTACGCCAAGGACACAGCTTTGAAAAGATGCAAAGAAGCTCCCCAGGGGTAACCTGGATGGATCCAAAGTTGGACTGAAACTTGCATTATCTCCCTGTGAATGATAACAGGGTTACGAGTTGTGTTTCGCTTGCGTCTTCCCACTCCAATAAGCATGTCTAGACCATATTTAGGAGGGTTTCAGCCCCCCCTTTCATATCAGCCCCACTACCATCTGCGATTAACTTTGCTGTCAGCCCACTTAAAAATGTGCGATTATACAAACTTTCCTTGTGTTTGCTGAAAACAGCAGCTGCACAAACATATCTGGATCATTCATTGTGAATTTGTCTTTTACTCCGTAACTTAAAACTTCAATTAAAGGAATAGTTCAGCTGAAAATTTTAATACTGTCATCCTTCACTTGTTCAAAACCTGTTGAACACAAAACATATATTTTGAAAAAAGTATTGACTAAAGGCCAGCTCACACTGCGCTTTATTTTTAATTATTTAAAAAAAAATATTTAATTTATTTTATTTTATTATCCTGAATGATTGTAGCATGCCAGACTGCACGAACATGGCCCCCATGTCACACTGTGAGATCTCAGCTGTCATTCTGGCTGTTTTTCATTTTCAAGAACACAGAGAACGGACTTGCGTTCTTGTCGAGATTGGTCTTGCCAGGTCACCTCAGAACAACGAACTCGGGAGACCCTGTGAACAGAACGCATCCTGTGAGAAATGAGATGCTGCATACTTCCTGATGGTCACGTGACCTTCACATATTGCGTGTAACATTATTAAGTTAAACATTACAGCATTCATACAACAATTTATTTTTGTTTTTTCTCTTTTTCAATACGTATAACATGCACAAAAACCTAACAAACATACTTTGCACAATACAAATAAAACTAATTTTAATACAAATTTCAGCAAATAAACACTCTTAATGTGTTTATTCCTTTGTAAAGATTTTCATGCTAATGTTTACTTTGTCTCATTTAGGTAAACTCCAAATAAGAGACAAATACGTTATATCTCTGAACTTTATTAATAAATCTATATAAAATGCAGCGCTTCCCACCTCCTTTGTTCAACCACAATGACTTTTGGGACTTCTCAAGTGAGATCGGTGCTCAAGTCTGCATCCACGCATCCTTAATATCAAGAACTCATTCGGGAACTTTCACGCTTCCTCCTTTTTTGGGGTCTTAAGTTTTGGAACTGAACTTTGGCAGTTGATGATGACGTTACACAAGGATGAAAGAACGCTGAAGAACGCTTATTGAGAAACAGCCAATGTCAGACGTGCCAAACACAGAAGAAAATGTCCCCAGAGTTTTACTTCATCCACCCATGACACTTTTACTATCCCGCATTCTGAAATGATTTCTCACAGCAAACGTAAACAATCTGTATCAGCAATTTTGCACACAGCATGCCTTGATAATAATACCAGGAAGAAAAAACTGTTGAAAAAAAATTGTTGCATAAAATGCATCATCAGATTTGGTGCTCCTATTGGATTGACACTCATTGCAGCTGTTGTCACACTGCAGGAAAGTGTCTAAAATCTTCTGACACTGTCAGAACTTCATCAGAGAAAATATCTGATCATAACAGGCATTAAGCGGCTGTCACAGATTTTAGCCTAGGCCTTAAGGAATCTTTTAGGATTTCCCAAATTTGTCTCATATGATACAATCGTGGCTAAAATCTCAGTGTGAGCAGGGCTTTACATAGTATTTGTTTCTACAATGTATGTCAGGGGTGCCCAAACTCGGTCCTGGATGGCCGGTGTCCTGCAAAGTTTAGTTTCAACCCCAATCAGACACACCTGGGCTAGCTAATTAAACTTTTACTTGGCTTTCTAGAAACATCCTTGCAGGTGTGCAAAAAAAGAACAAAAATCTGCAGGACATCGGCCGTCCAGAACCGAGTTTGGCATTCCTGATGCAAGTCGATGGGTCTCAGTGACCAGAATTCTTAATTTTTTATTTATTTTTTTGTTCCAGAGAAGGAAGAAACTTATAAAGGTTTTAAAACCGCACAAGGGGAATATAATAGTCATTTTTGGGTGAGCTTACCCTTTAAAGATGTGGGATATCCGCCCAGAGTCCCTGAACAAAACTGCAACACCGGAGAAAAAAACTCATTTTTGGGCTGAAATCAGAGAATCGCTCTTTCTTACTTTCCCTCATCCTCATTCCTGCTGTGAAATATTGTTCTGACCTTAACCCTCCATTAAAATTCAATTGGCAATTTAGTAAGTGTCTTCCTACAAGGGCTTTCCTCTTCTTTTTGATGAAACGAAATCTTGGCCCCACACTGCGAATGCTACGTTCCCCCTAGAATCAGCAAGTTCCTTAAATTGATCATCCTTTACTCTTTATTCGTTGCTTCTTTCTCTGAAAGATGACAGAAATTGCAGGTTTCAGCTAACAAAGAGGAAATCAAGACTAGCGTGGCAGCAAAGCCTCAGCAAAGATCAATAGAGTGGCCAAGGCATTTCCACAAACACACACCTATCTGGGTTTTACAGATTGGGCTGACATTTATACGTCGAATTGAAGATTTCACAGAAGCTCTATGTACTGGACTGGAAATATTACCTTGGCGACTTCTGTCAAAAGAACGCTCGCCCATAAATGTTTACAGAGCACAGAGGCCCATGCAGATTTATAGAGAGAATAACAGGCTTCTGTGTTCAAGACACACTTCCTATCCTGAATCGATTTCGGCCTTACCTCTCCATAATGGGAGACACTGTTGCTAATAGGCTGTAATAAAGTAACTCTGTGGCACTACTAAAATCTCAGCATTTAGCCTCACCGCGTCGATCCAATATAATTCAGCATTAATGGGTGCCTGTGGATCAAGACCTGTGAAAACAAAAGCTTCTGACTTTAAGGCCAACATAAATACATGGTGGCTTTAAAGCACATATTAGCTGTGACAAGCCATTAAAGGGGTATATTTTTCCCAAGCGAGCGAAAAAACTGCGACCGGTCGTTCCTTAGCGCTCCCCTTTTCTGAAAACACCCCCAGAGCTGGGATTTTGAGCTTTGGATGATCCACGATTTTGCTTAAATATTTCACATCACAGGAAAATGCGCCATCCTTTGTTTATTGCATCCCCTGGAGAATTTGCTGTAGTGACTGTAAGGAAAAATAATTAGCATTTCTAACGCTATCTATAACCTTCTCTTGTTCTAGATTAATGTAACATGTTCAATTATGGTCTCGGCGTGCCAACGGCTGTTGCGAATGCATGGGATTTCTGAAACTTTCTGCAACCCTCTAGCTTCCAAACAATGAATGGCTTGCACACGAGCATCGCCGCCGTCTTAGACACATAAAGATTTTACACGTCTAATGCATTTGTCTGCTTTCACAGCGCTGTTTTAACTAGGCCAATGAGAGGAATAAACAAAAACTGCATTCAAGGATTTCACGGATAAACAGTGATTTTTCAAAAGGCCCTAATTTACCCACCTGCTAAGGCGAAGAAAACAGAAGCAAACAGCTCCCTTTGCTCTCACTGAAATTGTTTTTTCCAGGTTCATTGCTAGGCAGGAATATGGCTCTTTTCTCTCCTTCTTTGGCTATGACCACCAGGGTATCACAACCCTAATGTCTCCCCTCTCTCTCACCTCACTGCGAAACTCATTGAGCTACTCAGAAATTTGAGCCCTTCTTGCTCCAAAGCACACATTAGGCTGAACAGTTCATTACCAAATGGAAATTGATGCTGCCTGTGTCACTTGCAGGAAAGCTTTCAGAAGCAAAAAAGAGGGAGAGAATAACATTCTTTTTCTCTGGCGGGAGACGAGAAAAAAGAGCAGAGAACAGAATGAGAAACTGGAAACATATGGTTTGTGCTGAATTTTGATGAGACTAATTTGTTTCAGGAATACATTGTCCTCAAAGCTGATTCTTCAGAGGCTGTCTGGACTTCAGACATTTTCAGATTTTTTTATTTTTTTATTTTTTTTTAGGAAAACCGTACGGCTGTGTTCTGCAAGAGCTACAACCATGTAACAATCACAAGTGATAATTCAGGCAAAATAAGATCGCCTCTCATCTTGTCTCCCTTGCAGATTTTGATTTGCAAGAAGAAATGAGAAACAAGTCCAATCTGGTCCCGTAGACTGTGCGAGGCTCGATGTGTCACTTCTCAGCCTTATTCACTCTCATTCACTCTCTCTTTAACATTTCTAAAAACAAGAGTCACCACGCTGGCAGTAGCAACTCAGTCAATCATGTGACGCGAGATCATATCGCACTGTAAATATATACAAGGTGTCATGCATAAACACAGATGATGTACAGTCTGGCACCAAACAAATTTCTGAATGATCCGGCAATAATGCACTATTGTGATAGGTGGGATGCACATGAAACCAAACGTCTTAATCAGAAAGGCACATTTAATAACTTCAAATTGATTAATGACTTCCACCAAATGAAAGAACAGCAAGTTCTGTTGACTGATTATGCAACATGTGCATAACAACATTAAATATATAGAATTTGATTAAAATGTATTTATAGTGATGCATCATTATAATTATTGTTGTTTATCATTTTAATTGTTGCAATATTTTACATTCAGGATGTAAAATTGTATATAAAATATACAAAACAGTTTCCATATGTACACTAAAATAGGTACATTTTTCTAATAGTGAAAACATTCAGTGAATTGATTTTTAAATATTAAACACAAATAAATGTTCAAATGCAGTTCTACGTATTTACTACTAATATCAAGCATTGCTTTATATATATATATATATACTACCTAAAAAAAGTTTTGTCATTAATTTCAGTTGTAAGAGCAACAAATAACAACTTGACATCTAGTTGATAATTTGGAAAAGTGGCAGAAGGTACTTTTTTCTGATAAATAATCTGGTAAACTGCATCCCAATCATCACAAATACTGCAGAAGACCTATTGGAACCCACATGGACCCAAGATTCTCACAGAACTCAGTCAAGTTTGGTGAAGGAAAAATCATGGTTTGGGGTTACATTCAGTATTAAGGGTGTGTGAGAGATCTGCAGAGTGGATTGCAAAATCAACAGCCTAAGGTATCAAGACATTTGTGCTACCCATTACATTACAAACCACAGAAGAGGGCAAATCTTCAGCAGGATAGCGCTCCTTTTCATAATTTAGCCTCCACATCAAAGTTCCTTAAAGCAAAGAAGGTCAAGATGCTCCAGGATTGGTCAGTCCAGTCACCAGACATAAACATTATTGAGCATGTCTGGGATAAGATAAAGGATGAGGCATTACAAATAAATCCAAAGCATCTTAATGAACTCTGGGAGTCCTGCAAGAACGCTTATTTTGTCATTCCAAATTACTTTATTAATACATTATTTGAGTCATTGCAGAGATGTATAGATTAGAAGCCAATTGTCCAATTACTTTTGGACCCTTAACTAGTGGGAGGCACATATGGAAACTGTTGTAGTTCCTACAGCGTTCACCTGATTTGGATATAAATACCCTCAAATTAAAGCTGACACTTTGCAGTTAAAGCACAACTTGTAAAATTGTTTAATTTTAAATCCATTGTGTTGGTGTATAGAGCCAATATAGACTGTATATATATAAGCAAGTTATTTTTTATATTTATGGATATTTTTGCATTCATTAGAATATGTGTTTTTAATAGGACAGTATTTAGATAGGAAACAATGAGGGAGAGAGAGACTTGAACTTAGGACATTCAAATCGCAATGAGATGTATGATTTTTTTTTTATGTTTTTTACAAGCCACATTTGACATACAGAACTATAAAACGAACACATTTTTTTCTATTTTTCCCTTTACCTTTTAGATTTAAGCTTTGCTAGTTTTGCCATCGCTAAAGCTACAGGAACACCATCAAATAACGGTTTTCCTGCACATCCCTATATCAGACATGAAGATCTTCACCTTAAACCCGCCAATGTGTTTGAACCACACACCTGTATATATGAACAGGAAGGCAGCCAGTTTCTACAGGAAATGGAAAAGGTTGAGGGGAGAATCACAGAGGATGCACTTTTCATCAGTCCCCTTATCTGCCCTTGTAGATAAACGCAGTATTTGTTCAAATAGGCTAATGTGAAATCGCAACTTCCTCTTTACTTTGATTATTTATAGCCAACACGCTCCGCTCCTCACACTGCAATTCTGCCTCACACTTTCTGCCAGGGTTTGGGCACCAAGCAGGCTCGTTTGCATACATTTGCATGTAATTAGCACATCAAACCTTCAGACTTGAAAGGGACGCCTTGTCAAAAAGTATTTTGCATCTCTCTCTCTCTTCTCTACCTCTCTCTATCACACTATCTCTCTCTCTCTCTTGCGTCTCAGTCTCTATTATGAATGTGTGATTAGACAAACAATTATATAAGTTAAACCTCTCAGAACCTTGGGATTTAAAACCAGAGTTTGGATATTTGTTTCTGTGACTTTGTATACAAGGAACAAAATTCTTTCAGTCGATTATGAGTGTGTGCGTGGAAAATATTGAAGTTTGTGTCACACCGCTTCCGTTGCATGTGCTGATTTGTTGATTTTTCACCAATTATGAAAGTCACTGAGATGATGAGACAATACCATAGACTCAGTGAGTTGCATTAATTAGAGTTAACAATGATGTCAACACGCATCAGTCAAACCTTTGAGTCACAAGCAAACATGCACTGAGCCATAAAACAAGTGCCCGAACAATTAATGAACTTGCAGTCATTTGCTGAACTTTTAGTGCGACAAACCCGCGCTTTTAGAAATAGCTCTCCTTTATGTAGCTTATGGGGTCTTGATCTTTCTAGTAAATGACTGGGATGCATCAGCCTCCCTCCCACGCTTCATGTAATTAAAAATTACCTTTGTAAAAATATACTGTTAATAAAATAAATAAAAAAGAAAAAAAAAGAAAAAGAAAAAACTTTTTAAATAAGTAGTTTGAAAAATCATCAATATATACAGTATATATATTTTTTATGATGATACAATAAACATTAACTTAATTATTTTCTGTTAAGCTGCTTTAAATAATGTGTATTGTGAAAAGCACTATACAAATTTAATCAATATCAATCATATTTAAAGAGGATGTACTAAAATTTATCAAAAGTGACAATATGACAGTGCAGACTAATAATGCTGCAAAACATTTATGTTTCAAATGCATGCTGCTCATTTTCCTGAATAAGAAATGTGCAGAATATTGAGCAGCAAATGAGCATGTTAGAAAGAATTGAAAGATCATGAAACACTGAAGTAATAATAAATAATCAGTATATAAATTAGTAATAAATTAAATAAATAAAATATTAAGTTGTTTTAAATGATAATGTTTCACAGTATTACTGTTTTTGTATCTCATGCAGCTTTAGAGGGAAAAAAAGGCTTTCAAAAACATCTGAGCAGTGTAAATGTGTGGAAAATATGTTTCTGATATACAGTTCAAGGAGAGATGTTAAAGCAAAATGTATAACAACCATTTCCACTCTCATCAACACTGAATGCAAAATGTGGACACTCTGGATAAATGCATCTGTCAAATGCAAAAAAAATAAATAAAATAAAATAAAAAACATGAAATTTTTACTGTATATGCATTTTCCAAGCTGTCATCTTAGTCTACAGAGACTTTAAAACACATTACCATATCTTCTGCACTGAATAATAATCTAGGAGGGGAAGAATCACCCTAAATCAATGTTGAGTAGTTCATTTTGAACCTTTACCTGAACCAGTACATTTAATATATAAATTAAACATCTGCATGACAGTTATCCATACATTTGCCATACATTTATTATTAATCTCTCTTGCGGTTGTTTTTGTTTGTTTTACGATGGGCTGTGGTTTTACTAATGCCTATATTTCAGTGTGAATATTGTTTAAAGCATTTCTCTCAATTTAACCCAGTATATATATATATATATATATAGAAATAATATACAGTTCAAGTCAGAATTATTAGCCCCCCTGAATTATTAGCCCCCCCTGTTTATTTTTCCCCCAATTTCTGTTTAATGTAAAGAAAATTCTTTTCAACACATTTCTAATCAAAATAGTTTTAATAGCTCATCTTTAATAGCTGATTTATTTTATCTTTGCCATGATGACAGTAAGTAATATTTTATTAGATATTTTTTCAGGATACTTCTATACAGCTTAAAGTGACATTTAAAGGCTTTACTAGGTAAATTAGGTTAACTAGGCAGGTTAGGGTAATTAGGCAAGTTATTGTATAGCGATGGTTTGTTCTGTAGACTATCAAAAAAATAAAAAATAAATTAGCTCAAAGGGGCTAATAATATTGACCTTAAAATGGTTCTTAAAATTTTTTATTTTTTTTTTAATAGAGATTACAATTCTCAGATTTTACTGAATAGATACTAAACAACATAAAATGTAATTGAAGTTCAGACAAAAATATTAATTGCTGCAGTCAAATATTTTATTTACAAATTTACAAACTGTTGTGAATTTGAATGGAAATGTGAAGGGCAAGTTTGCAATGAAAGGAATTTCAATACCCCACATTTCGATAATTATATGTTAAATTGTTCTGGTCGTCTTTAGATGTTTAAAGGCAAATTTCTTACATAATGTACCTTTAGATCATTTGAATGAATTGCTGCCACCTATTGGTGTGATGGTATTATAATACAATTTTCATTTGAAGCGTCAAATTGCTTTTAAAGATGATTTAGTGAGTGTTTATACAACAACATTTTTAATTAAAACCTTTTAACCATATATGCACATAGGGCTGCACGATTTGAAGAAAAAAATCTAATTGCGATTTATCTGAACAAAATTGTGATTTGCGATTTAAAATGTGATTTAATATAATTTCATAAAAGAGCTACAGGTTTGATGCGGTGGTTTTAATAGCATAAAAGAAAGACCAAGCATAATCACTACGTACACTACACTATGCAATTGTTTATTTAAAAATAATATAATATTATTCTATTTTTTCCAATAAGGTTGTCAGTTGTTATGACAAATAAGGATTTTAAATTTAATTAAAATCAATCCTAATCAAACACATTTGATCCAACTAATAAAGGTTTTCAAGATTACTTGACACTACTATATCAGTTGTGTTTGATTACTTTATTTGAATCACTGTACACCTATCTTGGCTATAAACTCCCAGGGCTTGCCATTACACTTTTTATTTGTAATAGCAATACTGTTTAGTTTAAAACACTAAAGATTCTATTAGTATAAAATGCAAATCAACAAGTCTGCTGATGATCTTTCAGACATATATGTATATATATATATATATATATATATATATATATATATATATATAAATAG
>CAIGQZ010001474.1:3897974-3920573 GCA_903798205.1 Danio tinwini | reverse complement strand
ATATTGGTCTGTTTGGAAAGTATTTTCAGATTTTTTGAAGAATCTAGATGGTGATGGTAATCTTTTCTTGAGCTGATGGACATTGAAAGTATATAGATTAGACAAATATGTTATTGCTGTATTATTTATTTATCTGTCTTTTCCCTTTCAAAGTGTATTACGTTATTTTGAGTCTATATTATTCTTGTTGTATTTTTGTTTTTGTATTTTTTTTTTTGCTTAACTGAAAATTTAAACCTTAAGCCAATTTGTATGAAAATGTTTAAAATAAAAAATGTTTAAAAAAAATAACATTACTATTTGTTGTACTTAATGAAAAAAAAACCTAAATGACAGCATTTATTTGTCATTCTTCAATGAATCGTTTACATTTTTAAAGGGACATTAACTTCCTTTTTTTCAGCTGGTTTAAAATCAGGTTACACTTTATTTTGATGTTCCTCTTCAGATATTCTTTTTAATATAAGTGTCTTTCCATGTACATGTCAACTAACTCTCAGATGAGTATTAGCAGACTAGAGTTAGTAGATGTACATGTAAAGTTACTTATAGTCTGTTAGGGGACCATGGAAATAAAGTGTTTGTAGGTAATAAACAGACAGTCTACTTAAGCACTGTTTTCACTTGGTGTCAAGATGCGTTTTTGTCAAATTCAGTACTGTAAATGACACTAAAGTGCAAATGGAATCCAAAATGTTTTGAGTTTGTGCACTTTTACTCAGTGAAATGGTAAAGACATGTTAGTTGCAGCTTGATCTCATGAGGAAACGTAACTATTTTACATTCTGTCAGTTTAGTGGCTAATTCGTATGCTTTTAAAAAGGAGGCGTGGCACCCAACCCCACCCCTAAAACCAACTGTCATTGGGGGATAAGCATATCATACTAAATTGTACGAATTAGATCGTACAAATTTATATGAATTAGCCACTAAATTAAAAAGTTATGAATTGCAGTGAGATTGTGTTGGTTAGTTGACATGCAGTTGCAAAGTTACTTACAGTCAGTAGAATATGGTGTCTGTCAAAATAAAGTGTTATTGAGTTGAGTTGAATTAAAATGGAAGCTCTCTTGGATGTGAATTTAGCTTATAGAAAAGTAGAATTGCAGTTGTTATGCACATACACAAAGTAACAGCTTACTATTTCTGACATCCGCATGTTACAGAGATTAAAAAGCAGAAAGGAAGTCTTACTAATAGCTTTTCAAATTTTTGTATTCATTCATAAATTAAACAACACCAAATTTGTCATATACTGTATTTTTTCTTTTTCCTTTTGTTTACACTTTTTGCATTTAAATGTGAACTAAAACTTGCCACCCAGAGAGAAATTTTTTGAAAATGCTTTATTATTGTTCTTAATAGTTATTATTTGCACTTTAAAGGGTCATGAAACCCCCCTCTTTCAGTTCAAGTCTACCTCAGAACTTTTTTGTTGTTTCATGATGGGCATAGAGCATGTGAGCATAGGGAAGAGTGGGCCTGGCCGGCAGAGCAGGGGAAAAAAAGGGGAGCAAACAACTGTCAGTATCATGTAGAAAGCCATGCAACAAACCCCGTGAATCATAGAAACAAACTATGACTACAAATGATTTTATGATTCTTTAAATCAAGTTTCAATTACTTTTTTAAGCTACGCTTGATAATTATCTCTTAAAGTTATGCTTAATAGTTTTAGCCAGTACAAGTTGAGAGGACTAGAAAAGTTCAAGGCAGCAAGTTTTTTATTTGTTTAATACAGTATATACAGTAGATGTCAATGGCTGCTGGTTTCCAACATTCTGTACACTCTCAGAAATAAATGTACGAGAGCTGTCACTGGGGCAGTACCTTTTCAAAAGGTACACATTTGTACCTGAAGAGTTCATATTGGTACCTCAAAGGTACATTTTAGGTGCATTTTGGTACTGATATGTACCTTTGAGGTACCACTAAGGACTCTTTGGGTACAAATATGTACCTCTTGAAAAGATACTGCCCCAGTGACAGCTCTCGTACCTTTACAGTATTTCTGAGAGTGTAGAATATCACGTTTTGAGTTCAACAGAGACAAAAGGATTCATACAATTTTAGAGCCACTTGAGTCATGTCCGCTTCAGACATTAAAAGACAAATCCTCTGCAAAAAAGTAGAGCCGACATGAACAAATGGAAGGACAGAGTAAGGAAGGTAAAGTCTAGATCGGGTATGTGGCCGGCCGGAAGTGCGATATGCACATTATATATAGCAGCATTTTTTTATGACACTGTATAACAATAATTAATATTTTACAGTACTGTGACGGTTCGGTTTAGGGTTGGGGTGGGGGTAGGGGTTAAAAAAATCTAATTTATTGAGTAATTTAATAGATAAGATAAATAATACTCTGTGCATCTACTGTTTTTACGCTTCTGTAACTGTTGGGTTTAGGTTTGGGGTGGGGGTAGACGTTAATAAAATACAATAAATCGGAAATTTAATAAATAACATAAATAATTCTTATTAACTTCTGGCCACAAACGTATTCGATCGAGCAACAACCAGTAAGGAAGGCTTTGAGGGATGCTGGAAAACCATATTTGAATCAAAGAGAACAACAAAAACCAGGGAAAAAACCGCCAAAAGAGGGGAATGGAAAAACCATATATGTGATGTGATCTCTCTCTCTGAGTGCACTTAGGAGGGCAAAACAGCACAAAAACAGTTAACCTATCAAAATAAACCACATACCATATATAATAAAGTTGTATCAATGCATATTTCCCACCAGTCCTGTGTAAACTACAACAAGCAATAATTGATTGCTATTGCCTGTACTGTAAGAAGGTCTATGTATTGTACATTGTTCATATTGTATTTTCTGTTTTAGAAAAAATTATATTTATAATAATAATAATAATAATTATAATAATAATAATAATAGAATTGAAAGACATGCTAAATATTTACCTGAAGTTTCTGTTACTGTATTAAAACTAAGATAGAGAAATCAGATATTTGGTGGTTTAAAGGTATATGAGGAATTGGAGTTATACTGTTATTCCACACTAACAGGACATATACCGTTCTTCCACATTTGAGAAAGCACAATAACTTTTGATTTTTAATACTGACACTCCTTATCTCCTTAGAATTAAAAGGCTTTTGTTGCCTATCTTCAATAAAAAAATAAAGTATTTAGTATAATGTTTACAAGACATATGGAGTTAGGTTCATAAATATTTGGAAATTGACACAGCTCTAACATTTTAACGCTCTAACGCTGTAGAGATTACAACAGTTTGCATATCTGCCTCCCAATTGTTAAGGGTCCAAAAGTGATTGGACAGAATAATAATCATAAATCAAGCTTTCACTTTTTAATAATTGGTTGCAAATCCTTTGCAGTCTTTTACAGCCTGAAGTCTGGAATGCATAGACATCACAAGATGCTGAGTTTCATCCATGGTGGTGCTCTGCCAGGCCTCTACAGCAACTGTCTTCAGTTCCTGCTTGTTCTTGGGGCATTTTCCCCTCAGTTTTGTCTTCAGCAAGTGAAATGCAAGCTCAATCGGATTCAGATCAGGTGATTGACTTGGCCATTGCATAACATTCCACTTCTTTCTCTTCAAACACTCTTTGGTTGCTTTTGCAGTATGCTTTGATCATTCTCCATCTGCACTGTGAAGCCCCGTCCAATGAGTTCTGAAGTATTTGGCTTAATATGAGCAAAAAATATTGTCTGAAGCACTTCAGAATTCATCCTGCTGCTTTTGTCAGCAGTCACAACATCAATAAATACAAGAGAATCAGTTCCATTGACAGCCATACATACCCACGCCATGTCACTACTACCACCATGCTTCACTGCTTAGGATCATGAGCAGTTCCTTTCCTTCTACATAATCTTCTCTTCCCATCACTCTGGTACAAGTTGACCTTGATCTCATCTGTCCATAGGATGTTGTTCCTGCATCTTGTGTTGAACCCTCTGTATTTACTCTGGTGTAGTCTTCTCTTGATTGTTGATTTTGACACACATACACCTACCTCCTGGAGAGTGTTCTTGATCTGGCCAACTGTTGTGAAGGGTGTTTTCTTCACCAGGGAAAAATTCTTAGGTCATCCACCACAGTTGTCTCCATTGTCTTCCGGGTCTTTTGGTGTTGTTGAGCTCACGTTCTTTCTTTTTAAGAATGTTCCAAACAGTTGTTTGGGTCACGCCTAATGTTTTTACTATCTCTATGGGGAGTTAGTTTTATTTTTTTCAGCCTAATGATGGCTTGCTTGAATGTTAGTGACAACTTTTTGGATTTCATCTTGAGAGTTGACAGTAACAGATTCCAAATGCAAATAGCACACCTGAAATGAACTCTGGACCTCTTTTCTGCTTATTGTAATTGGCATAATGAAGGAATAACAGACACCTGGTCATGGAAAAGCTTAGAAGCCAATTGTCCAATTACTTTTTGTCCCTTAACAAGTGGAAGGCACATACCCAAACTGTTGTAATTCCCACAGCGTTCACCTGATCTGGATGTAAATACCCTCAAATTAAAGCTGACGCTATGCAGTTAAAACACATCTTTCACATTCATTTAATTTTAAATCCATTGTGTTGGTGTATAGAGACAAAAATGTTATTATGTCGATGTCTAAATATTTATGAACCTAACTGTTCATAGTTCTTCGACTCAAGGCCTCAAATGACGATTTTTTTATGGGGGAACTATCCCATTAAGCAGTTTAAAACAAATTTATACAAAACAATTTATACTGAATTTAGCATTCAACATTTTGGAATGATGATGAGCCGAGCAAAATCCTTCAGCGTTTCACATAAAGTGGGTGGCTTAAATTTGAATTAACTATGGACAAGAAACCCCTACATGTGCTCTTATATCCAATTCATTTTTTCTATGAACTCAGTTGCATCTCCAGACAATGCAAAGGTAGTCAACGTGGGATGTTTGTATTCATGTGCACAAGATTGGTGTATTTATGCACACCATAATTACACAATCCTACTTAGTTACTATTGCTTCAGATGTTATTTGGGCGTTAAAGAGGGTAGGAGTGCAGCGAGTCCTCCCTAAGGCCAGTGAACAGGAGAAGAAACAGCTTCCAGGATTAACGCTGAGTGTCGAGATCTGACAGCTTAATCGCGACTGCTTCCTCGCGAAAGAGAGAGCTTGATAAGAAACTGGAAAAAGAGGATATCGTCATCATTAATATGATTCATTTTGTCAAGTCGTATCCCTTAATACCTCCTACCAGGGTTTCCAAGATCCTACTCCTGCATTATACATCTACAACTTTATCATTTGCCATCAGAGAACAATCCCTCCTGTCAGATTTTCCTTGGTGTAAAGTAGTAACCTTCTGTTTATTAATCCTAACAGCCACAATTCTCTGCTCTAGCTCTCCTTTCTAGACATTTATAAGCAAATAAGTGTTATAAAATAAAAATGAAATGTTTAATTAATGGATGCAACGGTATATCACATTTACCTGTTATAACCGTCAGCGGCTAATTTTATGAGAAACCAGGTTTTCTCATTACCTTTCCTCAGTTTATAAGTGCAATAAAGATGATGGAAAACAATTCCCAATTGCACAAACGACTGATATTGGAGGCACCCTCTGTGCCTGAACATTAAATTATAAATAGTTTTTATTACTGCAGCACTTTGGACACAGCTCTATATTATCTGTGTGCGTATAATGAACACCAAAGATCTGTTACCATGGCAGTGACTGAGAACAACAATTCCATTAGTGGCATTGATAAAAGACCAAATGGAGGGGAAAAAAAGAGAGAAGGAGAGTAATTACTGCACTAATATGAGTAAAACCTCTGATTATTTTTACCGGATGCTGTTGTACTGAACATTAGCCTCTGTTAAGCCTTTGGCCTGAGGTAACAGTTGCTATGTCGGAAAAAAAAAAACACTTAAAAGAAACATTATTACATTTGAGTGATGGGGAGAAGCAGGCAAACCTGGCAGCCGAAAAAGGGGCTCAGGGAGCAGTAAACGCAACCTCTGATGGGGTGTAACACTAAACAGATATCCCTAAACATCAGCAAGTTCTGCAACACGGCTCATGGCAAAGCATCAAAAGATTTACAGCTAGAGATGGGGAATGTTATATGTTTCTACCTTCAGTTCCTTCTAATGCTTACAGTTTTCTAATGACTGCATTAATTATTCTTTAAGCACTTTAATTATTTAGAAATAAGAAATGCTGTTCACATAACCAAATAAGATGATAAAAAATACATACAGTATCAGTTTTTTTGTTTGTATATGGGTCAAAGATGAAGATGGGGTTTCAAGTGTATTGCAGCTTTATACAGTTGAAGTTAGAATTATTAGCCCTCCTTTTAATTTTTTTTCTTTTTTTAAATATTTGCCAAATCAAGTTTAACAGAGGAAGGATATTTTCACAGTATGTCTGAAAATATTTTTTTTCTTCTGGAGAAAGTCTTATTTGTTTTATTTTGGCTAGAATAAAAATAGTTTTCAGTTTTTTAAAATCCATTTTAAGGTCAAAATAATTAGCCCCTTTAAGCTATATTTTTTCTCGATAGTCTACAGAGAAAACCATCGTTATACAATGACTTGCTTAATTACCCTAACCTGCCTAGTTAACCTAATTAACCTAGTTAAGCCTTTAAATGTCACTTTAAGCTGTATAAAAGTGTCGTGAAAAATATCTAGTAAAATATTATGTACTGTCATCATGGCAAAGATAAAATAAATCAGAAATGAATTATTAGAAATGAGTTATTAAAACTATTATGTTTAGAAATGGGTTGAAAAAATCTCTCCATTAAACAGAAATTGGGGGGGGGGATAAACAGGGGGGCTAATAATTCTGACATATTTTGAGTCTCACTTTTTCTGTTTAATTGTATTGGAATAACTGAATCATTTTGTATGATGTATTATTGTGTACAATCATGTTTTTAAATTGTAAACCTTTGCCTAACCTTACCCATATGCCCACACAGAATCTGCACCCACAGAAAACTCTCTGACCCTCATTCAGTTTATTAATTTTTTCATTTAAATGTGTGTAAATATATATATATATATTCAGTTTTTATATTCATTTTAGTAATATTCATGAACAATATGCAAATGTTTAGATGATTTATCTACAATGCAGTTTTGAAAGTAATATTTTATGTCTTTTAGTAGATACATTATAAATGTAAAAGTTAATAAAGTAATTTAAAGTTTAAGGAACACTGCCTTTTTTATTTTATTTTAAAAGGCTTATTGTACAAGTCTCCTAGAGTTAAACAGTTGACTTGTCTTAAACCATTTTTAATACAATTAAACAATGTTCGATTGAATACGAGGAATGTTCTAACGGAGTCATTTTTAGCTTAGCTTAGCATAATGAATAGAATCAAATTTGATCAGCATTTGGTTTAAATTTTTTTTTAAAGAGTTTTGATAATTTTCCTATTTAAAGTGGGGGTCCAGAGTGTATTTTAAGGCTTGGTTGTGTTTATAAGATGCAAAACAATGTGTGCTCATGCTTCATTTGTAGAAATGCATTTGTAGTATAAAACGTTCACATATCTTTTGTGAGTTTGTTATTTGAGATGTGGAACGCATGGAAAGCGCCCGCATAGAGAAACACTGAAAGCAGCATTGATCAATTTTAACAAATAAAAATACTTGCAGGTTGTGGCTCACAATCCCGGTTGGAGTTTTTAGCCGAATCCAGCACTGAACTGGAAGAGGTTAAGGAAGATGTCCTTTGTCAAATGCTAGCTATATATTTATTATAATTCTCCGGAACATAATTAAAATTAAATTGAAGCGTTTGTGATCTCACTAGCCTGGTTCCGAGATGTTTTTTTTTTGTAGTCCCCACACTTTGTTTGCTGTAGGCTTTGCTAAGTTAACTCTGTAAAACCCAATGTCTTCCTTTGCATTGAACTTTGAGTATATTACATTCAGAAAAGTTGTTTATGTTCACACAGCTACATTACACATCAACTAAAGTTTAAAATATGATATTGTATTGGACCACCCCTTTAAAGCTTAAATTTTCTGTAGTTACAATGTGCAATAAAACAGAGGGAAAATAAAAAATGACAATTTTCTAGGTCAATATTGCTAGGAACAATATTCACATTCTGGTGTAATAGTCAAGAAACACTGCTGCTGTATTCTTATTCACACCGAACGCATCTTTGCTTGTTTGGAATGGTTTGAAAAAAAGCACAGCATAAAGCTTGAGGGTATCAGGACACAGCCACTGAGCACCTGTAAACAGAAACTATATACTCTTTCTATATACTCAGAAACTATATGGACTCTTATAATTAGTCCACTGCTATGAAACTGACAGTTATGAGCTAATTAGCCAGAATGTAATAAAAATGGTCCACTATTTAACTCTGGGACTTGTGAAATAAATCTTTTTTTTTTTAAATAAGGTGGTGTTTTCCCATTAAAGCTTCTTTTAAATTACATTTAATTTATTATTAATAATAATGTTGAATAATGACATTTAACTTTGCAGCATTGACACTCGAAGTTAATTGAATCAAAATTGAACTGACTTGTACTGAATAATGAACAACACCATTGTCTTCAGTTGGGCAGAAATGAACTTTCATAATTGATGAACTGTGCGACACTAGTATACTTAGTGAACTGAATTGAAACCACGCTGAGCTAAATTGAGCTGAATGACGAGACTTATCTTCTCTAGGGCCGTGTTTAACCTTTAATTGAATTTGCTTTAGAATTGGTTAACATTGTTTACTAAAGTGATTTTTTTAGAGGTACCATTAGAGTAATGCAATAATTTACCTTAACAATATAACTGAGCAAAAAATATAATAACACTTAATAACACTTACAAACAATATAATAATCATTCTTAAAATGTATAAAACATAGGCCTACTGAACAATTCAATAGTGTGCAATTAGCTACATATTGTCATATAACTAGCCAATCAATTTCTCATTAATTTTTTTTTTGTTTGTTTGTTGTGTTGGGGAACCGACAGTTTTAACTCAAAAATGACCAGTCTGGATGATTAAGAGCTGGATTCAGAGATTCAATGAAATAAATTTTACTGAAGTTAGTTTGCAGTTTCATCAGCCGAAGCCAGCTTCAACACTTTAAAAGAGTTCATAGATCGCTCTGCATACAATCTCAAAACATCAACAATTATACTGTAACAATATCATTAACCTAAATGTGTTAATTTTAGGAACATTTTGTCATCATATATCATAAGTGTATAACCTATAATAAACCTTATAATTGTCTTTTCAACTTGTCATATTGTATCGGTGCTGTGGCACAGTGGGTAGCGTTGTCGCCTCACAGCAAGAAGGTCGACCTCGGCTGGGACCTTGCGACCTCAGTTATGTGTGGAGTTTGCATGTTCTCCCAGTGTTGGTGTGGGTTTTCTCCCGGTCCTCCGGTTTCCCCCACAGTCTAAAGACATGCGATATAGTTGAATTATGTAAGCTAAATTGTCTGTAGTGTATGTGCGTGAATGTGAGTGTATGGGTGTTTCCCAGTGATGGGATGCAGCTGAAAGGGCATCCGCTGCATAAAAAACATATGCTGGATAAGTTGTCGGTTCATTCCGCTGTGGCGATACCACATTAATAAAGGGACTAAAAGAAAATGAATGAATGAATGTATTCCTTTCTGTAATAAACTGATACTCAATTCTAAAGTTGGGCATGCCCTTGTCTGGTGCAGCAGTAAGATAGTAGTGGTGGAACTAAAACACTCGGGGTTGATTTAGTCACTACTAAATACAAAAAATAGTCCAAGTTTTATTCCTGAGAATGTTTCCAAGTCTCTTACAGTTGTATGCATTGTTTTTGAATCATTGAGAGAATTCAACTTGCTCAAATTATTATTTTGGTAAATCAACTACATTGGTTCAAATCCATTCAAGTTTATGTGTACAGTGGTTCCTTGTGTTTTCCTTTCATGGCCTCGCAGTTTTGCAGATTTTTTTTACAATGCATTTTTCTGCATCATGATTGGCTGTAGACCATTGTCAATCAATCTCATCCGTGTCTCCTGTACAGTATAGAATGTGTTCAGCTAGCCAAATTAACATAAATCTTCGATCGATAGCAGTGTGAGTTCCAACAGGGATGCAAAAAGGGTTGTGACTGTCTGCAAGACCAAGGTATATCAGTGTATGCACACCGGCACCGCAAGTCGGTGTCTGCGGTGCCCAGCTATATATTTCCGCCACGCCACCTGAATAATTTCATTTGAAGTAACACGCAAATGTGCACGTCCGGTGTGTGTTACTTCCAACTGTCATGTGCGTGGCGTGGTGGTCCGGTGTACGACCCCCTTAAGGATGGAGTTTGCTTTAGTTTTGTGGATCAGTGACTTCAGGAAAAAGAACATTACGCTGGATGCCAACGTTATCTGCACAAAATCTAAAAAAGCTTTATGAACCTTTTGCTAACAGCGATGAGTGTTTGCTCCTGACAACAGGTGTTAATCTTTGGTTTCATTTTGGACTTATTTTTCTACAAAAGTTTTAACCTTGAGAGTTTAAACGAGAGAAAAATGTGAAAATGTTAATGCCTGTTTGAGAAAACTAAAGTGTGTAGTGAGGGGTTTTACAGCCTTAACACATTTATAATAATTGTAAAAAATAAAGCTGACTACTTCACGGATTTCACCTATTGCGGGTTATTTTTAGAACGTAACTCCCGCTAATAATGAGGGACTACTGTATAGCTGTCATGTAAGGGGGATGCTGACATTGGAGTGCAGATCCAAATGCAGGTTTATTTATAAGAATGGTCAGGCAGGCAACAGTCAACACTGGGGCAAACAGATGTACACAAGGAATCCAGAGTCGTGGTCAAATATCTGGCGAGTAGTCAGAAGGCAGGCAGCAAACAGGAATAAACAATGAACAAGGCAAGGGTCTAACACAGCAAGGCAAAGCAAGAAAAACATGTTGTGATGTTCACAAACAGTATAAGAAGACTCAGCAACAAGCTGTGGGTGTGGGTGTGTGTGTGTGTGTGTGTGTGTGTGTGTGTGTGTGTGTGTGTGCTATCTTTATAGCCCATTTGATAGTTCTGAACAGCTTCAGCTGTTTGCAATCAAAGGTGAACCGGAACAGGTGTGAGAGTACGAGTATGATGGGATTTGTAGTTTATTTTGCAGCAGATTTGTAGTTCTACAGCAATCTGCATAGGCTAGATTGCTGGTGATTGTAACAATAGCACTATTCACAATAATTATCTTTCCAAAGCACCTTGGCAAAACTTGCACATTATTACATTACAGTCAAAATCAGAATAGTTATGGAGTTGTGTAAAGACTTGACAGTATATAAACCTGCAGTTGTACAGTACATTAGTGTCCCTCCGAAAGAAATAATATTTACATGTAATAATAATACCTCTTAAATGACGTGTATTTCTGTATTAAGTGTTTGTTGTCCTCGAAGTTCTCAAATGGTTAGCATCATTTCTTTTGCACAAAATAACTAAATAAAAGAGCCATTTCAGAGTAGTTTTTACGCTGTCTGAGCTGTTTGTTTGTTTGTTTTTTTTAAGTGATTTCTTAGATGTTTTCCTCATGATTGTAATGCAGATTGTGTAAGTACAGTTTTTCAGGAATACTCTTAGGCACTGTAACAAACCAAGTCAGCATAAATGAGTGTCTGTCTGGCTGGTTTTTGTCAGCTCTAGTCAGGCTCACATCGGTGGCAGTTCACCTTATTCAGGATGTTAAATTGGTATCACTACATTTGGTGAGAGAAATCTCCAAGATTGAATGTTCAGTTAAGTGAGCAAGTCAGCGCACAAGAATAAAAGTATACGTGATAAAAGAGAGCAAAGAATTTAAGATGACAGAAACAGAAGGCTGCACCAATGTTATGTCATCTCACCTGGCCACTTCAATATATTCATAATGACATGAGCCACTTGGAATGAAGAACGTGATCAACATAAATAAGGTGTGAAATGGTATGCGACTACTGCTTGTGTACACTTTGTATATTTGCAGTCCTTGTTCAATTTTCCATTGTGATTAAAGAAGACAATTGATACCTGCTGATATAGACAGTTAATAATTTACCTGCTGACACAGAATGCACATGCTTGTTTGCAGCTAGTTTGCACCATGCAGCCCTTTTGTTGTGTTTAAGAGCAGCATTATTTGGTGAAGCAGTTTTGTCAATGTTATTTTATGTTTATACTTGATGTGTCATGGCCTTTAGGGGCTGTTCACACTCAACGCAATTGTGCAATACACTCGTCCAAGTCTGACCACTGCAAATGTCCAAAAAAATTGTGACAAGTTAAAAGAGGTTTGACTTTTTAAGGATACATGTCTAGATATTAGGTTTAATTACTCGCATATTATAACTTTAGGGGTAAAACAGCTGATCACAGGAGCACTCACTTGTTAGTATGTTACTACTTTAAGGTACTAAAATAAGGGCTCTACGCTATATTATTTTAAAGTGATAGTTCACACAAATATTAAAATGTTGTCATGATTTACTCCCTCCATTCACTTGTTCAAAACCTATTTCAGTTTCTTTCTTCTGTTAAACAGTAAATAATATATTTTTGCTGGTTGCTGGGACCCACCAACATCTATAATAGGAAAAAAGGGAGCGTAAATGATGAGGTAATTGTCATTTTTAGGTGCACTATTTCTTTAAGTAGCTTTGTAGTCCAAAAAAATATATATATAATAAAAAAAAATTCTATAAGATGTTTCTGTACTCTATATACTTCTGTATACTCTGCTATATACTATTTCCTCACACAATCCTGTATTCTTCACTCTCAAAAAAGGACAACATTTAGATACAATGTGACCACTAGGCATGTACCATAACCAGTGTTGGGAGTAATACGTTACAAAAGTAATGTTTTTCAGTAACATATTGCATTTTCTAGTAACGCAGTATTGTAAGGCATTACTAATACTTTTTCAGTAATATTTTACTCGGTACATGTTCAGTAACGCGTGCATTACAACAAACTTTTCGCCCGCAAGACATTGTGAGCAGTGCATATTTAAGAGAATGTGAGAAAACTTGCAAGCGAGCAGTGTATATTTAAGAGCTCGCAAGCAGAGTTGTCCACAAACAGAGGAAATCGATGCATGAGCATTATATTGAGAAAGCTGTGTTCATCATGCTCACTTTGTGCATAACAGTTTTGTGTTGTAAGCCACTTGAATTTAAAGTGAAAACAATAATGGCAACAATAAGAAGAGAAAGGAAATCTGCATTTTGTCATGGCATTGGAGTTTACATATAGGCCTGTTGTGTCTAATATGAATTTAGTCAAACTATTCACAGATATTGCCAGATAATCACTTTACCTCTACCATACTTTTAACAGATCATTTGTGAATCTGACTGTCATCCTTTGTTGCATTGTCTTGAGCCTCCACATTGCCAATTATATACTATATTGTTACTAACCTGGATAGATCACAGTCATTCTGCTACATCATATCACTTTCTACTGGATGTAAAATGCTCTGCAGTACATTTGGTCATTTTAGAATGTTAAGTTCTAATTCTGTAGTTATTTTAGTAAAAGTAACTAAAAAGTAATATGTGTCATGTAACATATTACCATTTTGAGACAGTAATATTTTAATGTAAGGGATTACATTTAAATAACAGTAACAAGTAATCTGTAATGTTTTACAGTTTGAAAGTAACTTGCACAACACTGACCACAACCTCATTAAATATTTCCCAAATGATGTTTAACAGAGCAAGGAAAATTTCACAGTATGTCTGATAATTTTTTTCTTCTTCTGGAGAAAGTCTTATTTGTTTTATTTCGACTAGAATAAAAGCAGTTTTATATTTAAAAAAAAAAAATCATTTTAAGGTCAAAATGTATTAGCCTCTTTAAGCTATATCTTTTCGATAGTCTACAGAACAAACCATCATTATGCAATATCTTGCCTAATTACCCTAACCTGCCTAATTAACCTATAGTAAAGCCTTTAAATGTCACTTTAAGCTGTATAGAAGTGTCTTGAAAAATATCTAGTAAAATATTATTTACTGTCATCCTGACAAAGATTAAATAAATCAGTTATTGAGTTATTCAAATTATTATGTTTAGAAATGTGTTGAAAAAATTTCTCTCAGTTAACTGGGGGAAAAATAAACAGGAGGGCTAATAATTCAGAGGGGCTAATAAATCAGACTTCAACTGTATATATTTATTTAACTTTTTTTTACATCTACCCTTTTTTGGCATGCTGGCACAAAATGCACATGCTTGTTTGCAGCTAGTTTGCACCCTGCAGCCCTTTTCTTGTGTTTAAGAGCAGCATTTTTGGTGGAGTAGCTTTTGTCAATGTTTTTTTATGTTAGTGCTCGATGTGTCTTGACCTTTAGTGGCTGTTCACATTCAAGGGATTGTGTGCAGTACACTCGTCCAAGTCTGACCATGGCAAGTATCCAAAAAAAAAAAAAAAGTGACTTAAGTTAAAAGAGGTTTGACTTTTTAAGAATGCATATCTAGATATTGTTTAATTACTCGCAACACCCTGCATTCTTCACAGTCAAAAGAAAAATGTGCAAAATTATAACTTTAGGGGGAAACAGCTTGTCACTGTAGCACTTACAACACTTATTGGAGTTTTTTTTTTTAAATAGATTTATAGCAGCAACTTGTTACCATGTCACTACTTTAAGGTACTAAAATAACTATGCTATTTTTTATTTTAAAGGGATAGTTCACACAAATAATACAATTTTGTCATCATTTACTCACCTATTCACTTTTTCAAAACCTACTGCATTTCAGTTTCTTTCTTTTGTTAAACACATTAATATATTTTAAAAAATGCTGGTTGTTGGGAACCATGTAGAGCAGAGATGCCCAAACTAGGGCCCGCTGGCCAAAGTTGGCCCATGGTAACCTTTGATTTGGCCCGCCATCCTATCTGAAAAGAGAGAAAGAATGATGGGGATGGTTTCGAGATTTTCATTTCAAATTTAATTTATCCTTTTTATTGTAATTCTTTTAATTGTTTTAAATTTAGGCAACAAAAAAGCTAACTAAAATTAAAATGTTTCAATTGAAATGCTGTTATTTAGTTTAAAATGTGCATACTGTCACCTGACGGATAGAGGACAATGCAGAGACTTTGGTGAGCAAATCAAGGCAAAGGCAGATTCTGCTTGACCAATGTATTTAGCATTGAAGTCTGCTGTGTTACAAATGTGATTGCTTATGTTTTATTGCAGTAAGTTATAATTAAAAAGTTGTACTGCATTAGTTAATACGATTCAAAGAGATTTGAAATATTATGAAATAAATTAGGAAATTACCCATGGCAACTTTAAAATAGTTAAAATAGTGTATCGGCCCACAGCTCTCAATGATATTTGGTTTTTGGCACTTCATACAAAAACATTTGGGCACCCCTGATCTAGAGTAAATGAGGAGGTAATTTAAATTTTTGGGTAAGTTATTCCTGCACTTACTGTATGCTCCAAATTGAAGAGGTAGCAGTTGTCAAAAATGGTCAAAGCTTTAGGACATTTTTCCTAAAGAGTGCATTATTCACTCTCAAATAAATGTTCAACCAAATTTTAGTTACAACAAGACCACTGCATTTACCACAACCTTGTTTGGTGGTGCTGTGGAGAAACCCCCTCTCATGATTGTGAAGCGCTTTGGGTGTATGGCCGTACACAATCAATGTGCTATATAAATACACATTACATTACATTACATTACAACCTTCAAAAAATACATTTATTTGACAATTTTCATGTTCTTTTGCACTGTGGATATACCCCATTGATAAGCTGTTGTACAACTAAAAACATTCAGTGTTGTGCAAATGGCTGCGTGATGGTTGTGCGAGATTGTAGCATCCAAATGCAAGAACCCCTAATCAATTATCATTACGTTAGGACATTACTTTAAAAGTTGAACTGGTTCTCATCATTATTTACAGTTCTTTCCTTGTGTTAAGAGACTTAAAACCATTCAGTGGTCCAGAATGTGCGTTCAATAATGACACGTTCTTTTATGTGCAGCATCACCCTGTGCCAAAAAGCATAATCTCAAAGCAAAAAAAAAAAAACCCCTGCAATTATTCGTTTCACGCAGAGCCACTCATCTTCAGTTGGACACATCAAACTCTCCAGGTTAAGTCATTCAGCCATTCCAACGTGCCGGATCAGCTTTCTAATTATACCCTTGAAATGTTGGCTTTTCAAACAGCTTTCGCTTGTGCCAAGATGTCCAAAATAGACCATATCGTTCAGCACGACTCCTCCTTTTCATCTCACATCAGTGGAGTCATTTGTGCTCAGTATTTACAGCCTACGTTTCAGCCAATCCAGTACAGACAGTCTTACCGCAGTCTTGTTTCCTTTGCATATTACTGCTTCGTTCAACGGCATCATTTAAGACGTCATTTGTGGATGTGATTTCACCTTGTAATTAGCGATTTCTCTATTTTCTTATGTCTGTGGGATGCACTGTGTGTAATTCAATGATAACGTGTAGTTTTATAATGTGCACGTGTCAGGGATCTGCTACCAATTTGCTAAATAATGACTAGGGATTGACATTAACTTTTTTGATCACCAGCCTCTGTGGCTAGTAGTTTTCCAATGTTACTAGCCACTCACCATTTTCACTAGCCACAATTTTATTGTTGGGAAAATATATTTTATATTCATAAAATTTGACTTTGGCATGTTAAATTTATTTGATTTCAATTTTGTGTTATTGCCACGTCTCCTAATTCATTTCACTTTTTTTGTGTTGTATGACTTTGCTCAGGGCATCAAGGTGGCGCACACTGGTTTGAGCCCCGCCTGTGTCAGTTGGAATTTCTGTCTGGATTTTGCATGTTCTCCAGTGTTCGTGAGTGTTTCCTCCGGGTGCTCCAGTTTTCCTCCACAGTCCAAATACAAGTGTTATAGGTGAATTGAATGAGCTAAAATGGCCGTAGTGTATCAGTGTGGGTGTTTCCCAGTGTTGGGTTGTGGCTGGAATGACATCCGCTGCGTAAAACATATGCTGGATAAGTTGGCGGCTCATTCTGCTGTGGCGAGCCCAGATTAATAAAGGGACTAAGCCGTAAAGACAATGAATAAACAAATGACCTTGCTTAATTAGCATGAGCAAATGTTTCGTAGCGTCACATTGCAATTACTTTTTATTCCACATGACTTTTCAGGACTCAACATTAAGAATTTACCAAATTTTGCTCTAGCCACACCAAAAATAATAGCATAGTAATACATCTTAGCCCAAAATAACTAAGCAAAAGAAAGCAGGTAAAAAACATACAGTTTGTGAGAATGAAAGGATGATTGCATATAAGGTTTAAGCCAGAGATGACCAAACTAGGGCTTGTGGGTCAAAGTTGGCTTTTGTATCCTTTGATTTAGCCTGCCAGATGGAAAATGATTGGGATTGGGGAATGCCTTTAACAGAGATTCTCATATCTATTTAAATTTTTGTTTCTTTGTTTTATTGTTGAGCTACAAAAAACAAACAAAAATGAAATGTTTCAATTAATATTGTAAATGAAACAGATTTTTAAAAAAATCTACATAGTATTACTTAACGAATGGGGACAAACATTTTTACATTATTACAATTACATTACAATTACACTTACATTTTTAAAAAATTAGAATGCATTAGTAAATATGTTTGAAGTAATCTTTTTTCCTTTTAATTATTATGAAATATTTTTTTTTATTTTTACTTTGTTCAGTTTATGTCTTCATATGCCAGCAAGACATTAGTTTTTAAAATACTGCTGTATTGTTAAGCCTTTATTTTCTCTACTTCATTTTTCTTTATTTGTCCCTTTAAAAAAAGTCTTAAATTTACCCTCAAAAACCTGCAGAAACTGTAATAAACCAAAAGCACATTTATATTTATTTATTTAGCAGAAGCTTTTATCAAAAGTGATCTACAAATGAAGACAAAAGAAGCACTTCATGTCACCAGAGTGCAGCAATATAGATGCCATGTAGTCTAGCCGCCGGCAAGAGCTTCAAAATGCCAATGATGCCCTGCGTTCACTGCACCGCCCGCGAGAGCATCAATGGCCATGGACACCCTGCCGTTGGCATTCTGACGATCCAATATGTTTAGACAGTATGTTTACTAACGAACTAAACCAATTAAAAGTCATATGTGTAGTGTGGCTTTTGTGTTCATGTCTAAGTGCTAGTTACAACATGCACAGAAGATGTCTAATGTCCTTGATATTCAGGCTAACCTTAATTTGTGCACATCACAAACTGGGAAACCCGCATAGCAGTGATCAACCTCTATGCTTTATTTTGCCTGGGAACTACATTAAAATTGACATTTTAGTAGTTTGAAAAATGTAATGTTTAAGAAATCATATATGGAAAAATAAGTCTGCAAAATAACAAAAAAATGTATTGGCTGCTTATTTCAAGGTTTTTGTTCCTTAATATACAACACCAACCCAGACAACATATCACCTTAATAAAATATGTCAAGAAAAGACACCTTTTTCAAACTTTTCAAGCTTAAAAATTGTTGGTAGAAAGATCAAGGTCCCGTTATACAATTAAAAAAGTATAAATAAACAGAAAAAAATACACTAAGTTACAACTTACAGTACACATTACTAAATATTTTTGTGTTGCACCACTGAACTTAGTTTAAATGTAACCAGTGGTGTAGTCGGGGCTATAAACACTATACTTTGTATGCCTACTTTTTCATTGAGCTGTTTGGGTATTACGACTTCTGCGGATCAACAATTGCGTATACTCTCAGTATACTCAATTGTTTTGCTGATTAAACTTTTCTAATTTGTGTATTCATGTTCTCTTCAACTGTATACCAAATGGTTTTTAAATCGCATGTTAATTTGTTGCAACTGGTGCATTTTTGTTTAAAAAGGTGGCAGTTTTATTTATTTAATACATGGAGAAAAATGTACTTAAAATGTAAACACAGGTTTAACAGTTGGATTTTACCACACTTAATATACTCAGCCAATCTCTGGGTCTGCTGGAGGCACTATTAGCTAAGCCAAATGGGTTAGTCTTTTTTTTATTCTGTTGAACACAAAAGAAGATATTTTTGAAGAAAGCTGGAAACCTGTAACTATTGACTTCCAAAATATTTGTTTTTCCTTCTTCGGAAGTCAATAGTTAGGTAACCTTTGTTAAATATATTGCTAATAAATCAAAGAAACATGGACTTTCGTTGTTTCTTTGCCTACTTTTAAAAGTTTTTTCAGGACTACATCACTGAACATAACACTACGTTCCAACTACATATTTATGGCAGCCTCTCCCCCGTGTATAACGGTAGAAAAGAGATGACCGTGAGATTAGTTTACGTTAAGAACCTCGTGATCATATTGAAGAATGGTCTTCTTCTACAGACAGCCTTTATTTCCTCCCAAATCTCGCTTTTTTTTTTTTGGTTTGTGAAAGAAGAGTTAAATTTTCTATAAGGATTGTTTTTGTTAATTGTATCCATCAATTAAAATGAGAATTTCTTCATGACTGAGTGTTTCTTGCTGCTTTTTTCTATTTCATATGTAGGAACAAAAAAAAAATTAAGTGTTTAATGTTTGAGTGTTTAATAAAAAAAGTTTAATGTTTTGAAAACTACAACATCTATAAAATGTAATTTGTCATTTCATTTTCACAGGACAGTTATATATAGATATAATCCAGCCTGATCTCACGAAGAAACGTAAGTATTTTACGTTTTGTCAGTTTAGTGGCTAATTCGTACAAATTCGTACGAGTTAAGTCGTTCGAAATTGTACGATTTTAAAAAGGAGGCATGGCACCCAACCCCTCCCCTAAACCCAACCGTCATTGGGTGATCCGTCATCGTACTAGATGGTACAAATTAGAATGTTCAAATTCATACGAATTAGCCACCAAATCAAAAAGCTATGAATTGCCGTGAGATTGCGTTGATATAATCAGTTAATATTACGACATTCAATGAGACTACGCATAACTTTACAAAGAGCTCATAACTTACTAACTACGGTTTGCCTTAAGAACATGTGGTGCAACCGAAGTAAGTTTAGTTACAAACTAGCTAATAGTTACTAAGCCCCTATTAAGGACTTTATGGTCCAGTTTAAGTGCAACCCAACCCTGGTGCATATAAAGAGGAAGAATGTTTTTTTACAGGTGGTTTGCTAACCCACTCACTTGTGTAAAGCACATTCAGAATTGCGCAATGTTATCCCAGAAATATGAAGTGTTTATAAGAAAGTGCATATGGAGAGGAATGATGGACTACTGTTTGTGAATATCAAACCAAAAGAGACTTCAAACATGAGATCTGCATTGTTTTTGTGTCTGTGTGAATCAGTTAATTAAGTACATGCAGTCTGAAGCGTTCCTGATGCCTGTTGTGTTGTCACCTTCTGCCGTCTAGCAACATTATACCCAGAGCCAATCAGAGAATCACATCGCTAGTATCTTTCTATTACATGTGAGAAAATCACAATGTATAGATGGAAACACACAGTACACCGATTCTTCATGACAACTTAGTAAAATAAAAGTTTGTTTTCTTTTCACACTTAAAGTCAGCATGAAATGAAAGTTAAGATCATTCCTTTTTCCCCTTTCGTGATATACATCCGATTTAAACGGTTGAAATGAGGCAGATTTTGCATGGTCTTATCTTATTTGTTTGATGGGGCAAAAAAGAAAAATAAATCTAAATTTGAAAAAGAAAAATATGATAACACACTTTTTACTGCTTCTGTTACAGTAGTGCATCTCATACATTTTTTCATAGGTTTAATGACCTTATTATGAAAACTACAGGTTGTTCAAGCTTTTGTCATTTTCCTAACCATATTGTACTGTATTTTCACTCATCAGGCAAGAAAATAAACTCTATGGGCCCTATCAAATACCTGGCGCAATAAAGCACAAGGTGTGTATGGCGTAATTTGTTGCTATTTTCAGACCAGTGAACAGTAATTTTCACGTTGTTTAAATAGCAAATCCATTTGTGACACTTTGTGGACTCATGGGTGTTTTTTTTCTTCAGTTTATTCATGACAAATAGCAATTGTATAATGTTATTATTATTTGTAGTATCATTTATTATATGTATATTTATATTTGTTTTAATAAAAACAAGTTTAATTTTGTCAACCTGTCAGGTTTTGGAAATGTATATAATAGGTGTGTTTGAATATAACTCACACATCGTTATTATTGTTCATTTATTAGTTTGCTGGAAATTAGAACTAAATATAGAAATAGTTTTGAAACAAATCTTTGGGCTTAACAAACAAAATTAAATATGTAGGCTAATGAATGTCTCAGTGGATTGAGTTTTCACATTTTCCTTACTCCACGAAAGTAAAGGAATAAAGTTAAGTAAAGAGAAAATAAAGAGGCAGAATATAGGAAGCTAATTTCTTTATCCTCAAGTAGATGGTCTCTTTAACGGTTTTCTCGCTAGTGACGAGTTCAGTTTTTCCACGACACAACTAACTTTTAAAGGGAATGGGAGATGAGACTTTGATTGGTTTAATGCAGGTTATGCTCAAAACACACCCATAACTCATTAAGAAAATAAGCACAGCCCTGGTAGACCATGCAGCAGGCTGCAAACCGTATTTTTCCACCTTTAAAATAGCAAAAGTGGATTTGGACACTCCCTTAATGCTTTTGTGCCATGAACTTTAGACTTTGCGCTTAGATTGTTAAAATGGAGCCCTATATACTTTTACTGCCCCATGTCACCTTATTAAATATTAATACCTTATTTATATATTATATTTTACAGTTTTCTCACTGTATTTTATTTTCACTCATCAGACAAGAAAATACTGTAAACTCTGTATATTTATACTGCCCTATATCACCTTATGGAAATAAGTAGAGGACATTTTGATTTCATGCCGACAAAAGTCATTTTATTGGGTTTAGGATGTTTTTCTTGAACTCTCAATAGCTTGTTCCTAAATTGATCAAGTGTTAATAATTGGGAAAGTAAGTTTAGTTTTTTAGTTTAGTTTAAATTTTTAAGTATAATTTTAATCTATATACAATATTTTTTATTATATACATTTTAAATTAAAGTATTTAAATAAAGAAAAAAATAATTTAGACAAATAACAAAAACTGAATTTAAAATTTTTGAATCTGAGTCTTTTTTTTTACATTTTCCTCACCATATTTTATTTTTATTCATCAGACAAGAAAACTGTAGTGATACTGTCACCTTATGAAAATAAGAACAGAACATTTCATTTCATGCTGACTTTAATTTGAGAAAAATAAATGTCATTTTATAGGTTTGTGATGTTTTAATTGGGCAAGCTCTTTAAACTTTAGTTTATTAATTAATTTGAATTATTTAAAAATAATGAATTTTAAATTGAAGTAAATGACAGTGCAGAAAAACAACAACAAAATAATCTGAATTTGAGAAAAAAAGAGAGATTTCATAGAAATAGGTAACAACCATAAAACACAACTTTTGGAGTTTGTTGTCATCACTGAAGAAAAGGTAAAGATGGAAATGCATTTTCATTAGACACACACACACACACACACACACACACACACACACACACACACACA
>CAIGQZ010001474.1:3886102-3897964 GCA_903798205.1 Danio tinwini | reverse complement strand
ACACACACACACACACACACACACACACACACACACACACACACACACATAAAGGTAGACTCACCTGCAGTGTCTGTGTACCCCTGCCACAGTTTCAATGATGAAGCACTCGCCCTCATTCAAACAGAAGGCCATCTCCTGACTGTCCTGGCAGGGTTTGAAGAACTCTGAACGCACCGTGGAGGTTGTAGGAGCAACTGTGTGAAAAGAGATAGGAGGAGGGTGCAAAAAAGGAAAGGGAACAAAAAGATTAATTTAATCAAGATTTAATCAGTTTAATCAAATGAATTAAACATTAATAATCCATCCATTTCCATAACGTTCGTTGCAATGATAAAATTACATCCGAGTGATTTCTCAATATTATGACATGAATGCTGTTAATTGAATCACACGTTCAAGTATGATGGTTTCACAACCACTTTCCTGATTACAAATGAGCCCATGTGAGGATGGAGAATATGTTCTAGAGTCTATTATGGAGCTTATATAGGGTATGGGGGTTTAATGACACAGGCTATAAGAGATTATAAAGCTTCTTTAATAAGCTGTAACTGGGATTTTCACCCTTTTTTAATATGTTGTGATGTCACTGTAGAAGCATCAGTTCAAACTGCAGTGTGAATCGAGCACAACAGTTCATTTCTCCTGCTTTCTTCACAACTAGTTAAAGCGCAAAATATAAAATAAAAAATGTATAATACAGTTGAAGTCATAATTATTAAATTATTAGCCCCCTTTTATTTATTTTTTTATTTTTTAAATATTTCCCACATTATGTTTAACAGAGAAAGGAAATATTCACAGTATGTCTGATAATATTTTTTCTTCTGGAGAAAGTCTTATTTGTTTTATTTTAAAAACCATTTTAAGGTCAAAATTATTAACCCCTTTAAGCTATTTTTGTTTTCGATAGTCTACAGAACAAACCATCGCTATACAATAACTTGCCTAATTGCCCTAACTTGCCTAGTTAACCTAATTAATCTAGTTAAGCCTTTAAATGTCACTTTAAGCTGTATAGAAGTGCCTTGAAAAATGTCCAGTAATTTAATTTATTTACTGTCATCATGGCAAAGATAAAATAAATCTGTTATTAGAAATGAGTTATTAAAACTATTATGTTTAGAAATGTGTTGAAAAAATCTTTCCATTAAACAGAAATTGGGGAAAAAAAATAAAGCGGGTGGCTAATAATTCAGGGGGGCTAATCTGACTTCAACCGTATCTCATGTAATAGCTAAATCTGTTTCAAATGCATAAAGGTGTCAGTAAAACAATAACGTAGTTTTTTTTTCTCAAACATGAATTGAACAGACTTCCGTAGTAACTATCAGAAATAACTCCAGAGTTCAGCATTTTGCTAAATATATGTGCTGCACTGTAAAAAAAAATTGGGGAGCCGGAAAAATAACGTAAAATAACGGCCGTTAAATTACAGAAATTTACTGTAAAATAACAAAGGTTGAATCACAGAAACTTAACAGAAATTTAAATTTAATGAAATTTCTGTAATTTAATGTCCATTATTTTACAGTAAATTTCTGTATTTAACAGCTATTATTTTAAGTTAGTTTTTTTTCCGGCACCCCAGCTGCTGGAAATAAACAGTAAAATTACAGATTTTTTTTACAGTGTGTATTACAAATTGATTATGTTTTTTGACAAGGCCAGATTTATTTATATACTTTATTTGTATTTTCACACAAAATGGTAATATATGTAAATAAAATAGTAATAAAATAATCATAAAATATTTAATATAATAGATTTTTTTTACCCCTGTTAGTGATGTTTACCCTGGTTTTATCTGATAAACTTTAATAAACCATAAATAAGCTATTTTAAATAAACATTTTAAATGTTTTAATTAACAATTCAAATTAAATTACATTAAACAAACTATGAATAAATGGTCATGTACTATTTGTTTGGCCAAGAACATTTTTCATATACTGTAATTGCTCAGCATAACTGAGTACACCCGATTTTGCAAAATGAAAATTTTTATCTAGTTCTCAGTGAATACAGGCAATATATTTTGGTGCATTTAAACAAAACAGATTTATTAAACAGATATATTTATTAAAATAATATTTTAGTCATCAAACATATTTAGAAATGGAAAGATAATACTATTAAGCAAAATATTGCAAAACAAAATTTGATTTTTCCTCTTTTTTTTATTAGTATTTAATATTTTTCTATAACATAAATTTGCGTGTACTAGTTTTTAGACCGTTATCATACAGTAAGTTATTTTGTAAGATAAGCTTTAGATTTGGCTTCAGTACTGACTAATCTAATGTATATGTACAAATATAATATTGTATAGCTTCCTATTAAAATATGAATTTAAAAGATATATTTTGTAAAGGGTGTACTTAAATATGCTGAGCACTGTATACATATATATATTAATTAGCTAAATATAAGTTGTGCTTAAATGGGATTGAGGTCCCTGTAAAGAATGGTATTTTAACTACAGCGGTTTGAACGGTGCCTGGCTACGGGATCCCAAAGACACTTTTGCACCTATTCCTTAAATACTCAAATCACAACCAACCATAATAAATTCAAGACAATAAAAGCTTCACATAGACCCTTGTCTGGTCATGAGTTGATGTAAAGGGCCATTTTCGCTGGAGTGGAGCACCTGGCAAAGATCCTTATCAAAGTCAAAACCCAAATGAACAGATATAAAGGAGATTGTGAAATATTACTGTGAAATTGAGACCACTTTACCAATCACACAGAGACAATTAAAATGACACCAAACATGAATAAAGAGCTACAAGATGCACCATATTGAAAGTTTAGACATTCTGTGTGGAATGTGTGTGATCTGCTCTGGTGGAGAAGGTAAAGTCGAGGGCAGAGAGAGGCTGCATGATCAAGACAGTTGAATAACTGGTCTCCTAGCTGATCTTCTTCTCAGATTAGAAAGTTTATTGTTTTAGTGCCTGACAATTATCATGGTCTTGCTTCGTGGAATTCCATAACAGTTCTCAGGGTCTGATATTATGGAGAGACTTAGCCATCCGTACATCCCCATTTTGAAAGGTACACAGCAACAAAACTATACAGGCAGAAACAACTTCAATCAATGTCCACTTTCTTTTTTATGAATATTGATTCATTCAGGGTTTTTTTTTTAACAAACCTTGGACAAATCATAAATATATGTATGCCTGAAGCACTTAACATCATAGTGACCACAATGCGTTGGTGGATTAATATATTTAAATACTGCCATTTATAAACATAAACAACCTGCCTAATCAAGACTGAATCAGCATGCCGGTCAAGCCTGCATTAGCACCTTCCTGTTGTTTTCCATTCAAACAGCAGCAATGATTCATATAAAGTCTATCTTTGGAAGCACTGCTTGTTTATAAATGACCACCTGCACCTTTAAATCTGGATCAAAACAGGGCAAGTCCAACGAATCTGGTTCTTTTGACCCTTCCTCAGACATGCCTGACTTGAACATGGACATGGCATCTGCTGTGTTGTTAGCCGTCACTCTGAATACACAAGCAAGGCCTGCGGCACCTGGTGCGTGTTTACCATACCACCACCAACCATGCCCACAAGCAGAAAACAATGCTCTGAGAGCATGCACACACATAATCTCCCAGACATCTGCCACGAGATGAAATAAAGCAGAGACATTCATAAGCGAGGCAAAGACGCCGCTACATCTGTAGTCTGCAGCTGCCAGCAGAAGAGCCAGTGTTAGTGTGAGTCCCGGTCAAAAACGCGGCTGTCCAAATAGCACCTGCAGAAACACTGGAAAGGTCAAATCAATCTGTTGTGCTCATGTATTGATGGATAAATCTCGGGTCGCTGGTGCAGAAGACGATGACGGATTAGAAAACTGTTGAAACAAGAAAAAGAGAACGAGGATGCTTGGTTCGTTTGAGAAAGCTGCGATGGATGACTTCATTACATGAAGTCACACGTTGGCCAAAATCGTCTGCTTTGCACCATAAACAAAACAATAACAGCGCCAAATGCCTTATCTTCACCCTCAGACAGCAACAGACTGAATTTTTCAAATTCCCTTGTTTGAGTGTCCACAAATGCTGGCTTTTATGACTCGGCATAAATCATCTTGGAGGCATCGATCAAATGACCATTGATCTGCACATTTTGTTGTTAAAACGGAGGATGCTGTTGGGGAGATTATTAGTCTCATTTTTCTCAAGAGTGGCGTTTCCAACCTGACTGGTATACTGCTGCTGACCGGCTAGTCGATTGGCAATCAGCAGTGTTTACTGTGTGACCCAGGGCTACTTATGGACTGATCTCTCGCCACAGCAGCTCTAATATAGGTGCTCATAAAACCTGCCATATCGAGCACATCCGCAGGCGAAGACCACCGGAACATGCAGTAATCATTGAACAGGACTGTATTAAAAGAGAGAGAATTCCTGTATAATAAACACACGATCTCCCAAGAGGGGTGGCGGAAGTGTTCAGCAAATTAATAAACGTAGCAATCGATGCTCTGGGATTCAGAAGAGCTATTAGCAATCAGCTTCATTTTAGGAGTGATCATCGATGAGTTGATTCAGTCAAAGGTAGCAAACGCCTGCAGAGACAGCACCGAGGCTTAGCACCCACAATGTCCGCTTTATTCTTTTTGCTTTCTATTGACAGGTTTTTGAAACAGAACGGAAACCGAGAACATGCAGGCGACGACCCCCACTATTCGCTCTAATTAAGTCTGCAGGGAGGTAATGATTTCCTCTACACACAACGGGCTTTGCTGTAAAAGCACACGTTTACAAACGTGATGAAATCTAAAGGTGGAAGCGTGGAAATGAATACAGATGACTGAGCAGATTTCATTCTTGGCATGTGTCGCCACAAGTAGAGTCCGTCAGAGAAAAAGCGGCCGCATTCTTCACACTGTGCACCTGCGCTGCGGGACTCGAGAGCCCTCTCTGTACATCAGACGCTGAGCTTCCATGGGCGCCCAGCTCATGCATGACATGATAATTGCTCAGCTTCTGCTTATTTAGTGATAAATCCTCCCCTCTTGTTATTCCCCAAATGGTTTGTCATAACATTTGATTCATCCCGGTTGCTTTTAAAATTAGCTTTTTTTTCCTGGAAGGCAATCTACACAAGTAAGCCCCTTGATAAGTTCCATGAAATGGTCTTACAGCAGTTTAAATTGAATCACAAATCCTGAGGGTTATTCATCTTGAGTAGAGGATGTATGATGAGGTAAAGGACAGCTCTGGCTGAACCTCCTTTTACATTCGTAACTGTCTTAATTATTTGTGGCATAGATTTAACAATATGTTGAAAACATCCCTTGGGAATCTTGGTAGCATTATACACTCTCAGAAATAGAAGTACACAAGCTGTCACTGGGGCACACCTATTTCAAAGGTACACTTTTGTACCTTTAAGGTACCACAAGGTACACTTTGTACTTTTTAGGTGCTAATATTTACCTTGACAGTACAGATGTGTACCATTAGGGTACCAATGGTGCAAAAGTGTACCTTTGGAAAGGTACCACCCCAGTGACAGCTTGTGTATCTTTATTTCTGAGAGCGTTGAGTTGTGGTTGTTTTGTTCTCTCCTTTTTTGACCATTCTCTGTAAGCCGCTGTCGCCACTGGCTTGCATGATTCGGGATCTGTAGAGCTGCGCATTGATAGAATTGCTCTTCAGCAATTGGACTCTCAGTAGTGATTATTAACCCACACTGACCTGAGCTAAACTGAACTGAACTTAAACATTGAAAACTGAACTGACACAGTTTCAATTCACTATAAACTTCCATGTGAAGCTGCTTTGACACAATCTACATTGTATAAGCGCTATACAAATAAAGATGAATTGAATTGAATAAACCACAGAGACAGTTGTGGGTAAAAATCTCAGTGGATAATCAGTTTCTGAAACACTCAGACTGGTCCATCTGGCACCAACATCCCTGCCATGTTAAAAGACTCAAATCACCTTTCTTTTCAGTTCTGATGCATGTTTGAAGTTAAGCAGATCATGCTGAACACATTTACATGCCTAGATTTTTTGAGCTGCTGCCATGCAATTTAAAAAAAATAAACCCCAGGCACTTATGTGAGCAAACTGTTGAAAAAAAATGTACAAAAACTGAATACATGTAACAAATTTAGCGCCATGCTGAATTCAGGTCATGCTGAATATGTGAAAACCAATACAGTTAGCTAAACAAAAACTTAACGTGGTGACAAATATTAAAGATTAAAAGCCGGCTTCAGGATGTGGACGCACTGGGGGCTGTTTTTTGTTTGCATCAAATAGAACACGAGCAAACTATACATCAGTCTAAAGCTACAACCCCTTAAGCAGCCATTGTAGCTAGTTGTTTTCAATAGGAAGCTTATAAAGAATGTATTTGCTAAATTTGTTGTGCAGAACACACTTATTAGATATGGATCCCATATCATCATATAACAAGCCTCACACGCATTTATTGCTGTACATCACAGTTTATTTTGAAAGGTAAGAATCGTGAAAGCAACATCCCACATAGCACATTTAGTCCAACGACGATGTGACCGTTTCTGCCAGAGACCTGTTGTTTACATTGTTTGCTATGATACTCAAGTGCAAGACAGCGTCTTTGTAGTAAAAATTAGTCAATGTCATAGCTTACAGTGTTACAAATAAAATGAGACCACAAACTGAATAAAAAGTCAAAGTTATAGTTACTAAAATCTAAACAAAGCAGTCAAGTGTTTTGGCATTCTGCATATGCTGTCTGTGTGAGCCACTTTCAGCCAGTACCTTACTTTCTATTTTGACTGATGGAGAATTTATCCAATGGGTGTGTTTTTTTCAAAATATGATTTTATTATATATTTTTTGCAATAACAGCAGTAAAACAGTTTGGTTTTACTGTAAAGGTGATACTGTATCTTGAGAGATAGAAACCCCCCAATTTATTTTAATAAAATATAAAATGTCATGTATTTACCATCATCTTTCCTCCAAAGAAATCCGAACTATAATTAGAAGTAATAGTTTGAATTGAATTGTTATTTGAGCTGCTTGCTTTAAATGAAGTGTTCTAGTAATCACATCAATTTAAATGAATCAGACTTTCTAATGTTTAATATGAATGAGAGAGAGAGTGGGCAGGATAATGCATTTTACAACAACCTAAGCTACATAAAAAAAGAAAGTATCATTGCACAGAGAGTGTATGTATGTAAGCATATGTATATTCAAGACAGATGATCAAAAATACTTCTCAAATGTAGTCAGGGAGGCCGGGGGCAAGTGTAACCCACAAAACTCCTACAGTCACAAACAAGCTACAATGATGACACTTCTCAGAATATACTGTATTCGTTTGTGCTCTTGTTCTGCCTAAGAAAAAGAATCTTGTCACTTTCTATAAAAATCCAATGTCAAATGTTCTTCTTTATGCTTTCTAAAGTTTGAATGCAGTTGAATTTAAATGTACACCTTGGTTGTTGATTTAAAGTTAAAAGATAAATAAAAGTTGCAAGCTCTATTGCTGGTCGATACTATTGGGGTATGGGTCAATAGCATTAAGAGCACTGGTTTATATTAAACATAAAATTATGAAATGCAAAACTGTTCTACTTAAAGATGAAAATATAATTGTGTTATTAATTGACTCAGCCTCAGGCCATTCAAGATGTAGGTAAAGAATTTTATGTGGTCCTTGGTGATTCATAAAAGTGCAACCATTACTATTAGAGTGGGGAAAAGCCATATCAAGGATATGAGAGAGTGTAAAATAATTATGCATGACTCCTGATTACAGCAGACGCAGGACGTCAGCATGATGTCAGATTGCGGTTGTACTCCAATGTCATGACGTCGCATTTTGTTTGGAAATAAAAATTAGGTTGGTGTCAGAACCCAACGTCAGGCTGATGTCAATATCCAATGTCCAACCTAAAACAAACCAAATATCAATGTCTAATAATAGCATCAAAAAATGCTAATTAAATTTTTTCCAAAACTGGAATACAGCATAAAAGACGTGCGCATAAAGCAGCGTTTCCATCCAACGAGTCAAAGAGAAAAAAATCGGCACTTCCTGATTAACTGGTGCCAAATATAAACAGTACAAACGGAATTTGCTGCAGTAGGAGAAGCTGCGTCAATCTTTTCTTTATTTAATAAATTACTACGCCTCAGAAGACAATGCCGACACGCAATGAATGCGTGGTGGCGTTTGAAGCCATGAGACACAGACGCTCTTGATTCTGGAGGGAATTAATAAAATAAATTGTTTTATTTTGTAATATTTGAAAATAATATTGCTAAGTGGTAGGCATTAATTCCATGTAACTGTTTAGTTAGCAACATTATTTAAAATATATTATGTAAGATAAGAAAAAAATCTAATACAGCTTTAAATAGCAAAATTGTGAGCAAGATTATATTTAACCAATCCTTTTATTAAATTTATTTTAGCTAAAAATATTTCATCTAAAGCAAAGAATAATTAATTGGGGCCCATCTTAGGAGTTAAACACAATTTTGTTTCTGACAGCTAAAAGAATTACTGCCAAAGCAAAGGAGAAAACTGCTTGGTATTATTAATAAGTATTTTATTAGGTGATTTAAGCTCCATGGCATTATTAATTTCTCCTTTGTGAAGTAAAGTGGACAATGACATGTATTAAATTAAGTAATGCAATCTACTTTATACACACAATAAGAGAGAGAGAGACTAAAAGACAGCTGATAAATTTGTTAGTTTGCGGCTATCAAAAAAAAAAAAAAGTAAAAATGTTTTTGAAAAGCAATTGCCTTGTTCTCTGCTACTTACAAACGATTCAAATATGTTCAAGTAGCTTTGAAATCGAAAGCAAATCACAGGCAGTTGTTCCACTTGCCGGCTCTGCACACAATGTTTTTTGTATTGTATAATGTATGCGATGTAGCAGTTCAACAACTCAGCTGTGAAAATAATCAACCAATTTAAAAATCGCAGCACTCCTAACTCTAATTTACGATTCCCAAGTGCTCACATTCACTTTCTGGTCCCAAAACGCACAAATTGAACAGATGAAAGGGATTTAAAATATAAAAAAAAAACACATCACTATTAATCAGGCCCACATCGTGCAAAGCGTGCACATCTATGTGTAAAAGCACACATGCTTCCTGTCACAGCAGAGACAGCCGTGCGCATTTACATTTGTAACATTTTCCTGAAAGCCTTCCCGTAATCACCCTGCTCATTAGTGTGCTTATGTGCTGGCATTTCTCTGGGGAAACACCAGAATGAGCGGAGTTCTTCTGCGCTGTTTACTGCGCTGCACATCAAACACTGCACACACACACAGAGCTGGAAGGTCTTTGGGGATCCTAGGCTTCGCTTTCCCATCATGCACCGCTGCCCACTGCCCTGCTGCTTTCTCCTGAGTGGTGTAGGGAGGCAGGGAGTCTGTGTCTGACCGCTGAGTGTACAGAGATTCCGGGACGAAAACGCCACATATAAGCCCTGGCAATTCTGCTGTGTTTTGCATATTTTGAATAATGCATGTCAATACATTAGAATTAATGGAGGAAAGTGTCTCCGGTCTTGACCAAGAAAAATACTTATTAGGGGCATATTTATAGGTCAAGATGTTGGATTATATAATAGTTGGTTCTGGTCCTCTAAATTGATTGGCCAGATTCCCAAGAGAGCTGATGTGCAGTTTAACAGCACTTGGATATTCCATAGTTTTTATCACTTTGCTTGTTCACTTGTTCAAAGTGTTTCAGACTAGAGTGTGTGAGTGTTGTGAAGTAAAAGGGGCAACGGCCATGCACTTTTGAATCTTTGGTATTTAAGAAGCAGGTTTTTCAGACAAACAGCATGTAAGTGATATCAAACACTGATTTTGAGCAATTTCAAGATTAGATGAGCTTGTGTGTAATTTTGCTTCGCTAAGTTGGACTATTCATATAAACAATAAACTAATCTGCACTACTCAATGAACTAATCAACAGTTTTAATAAATGAGTTGAGTAAATTACACACTCAAACTGAGTCAATTGTGTAAATGCTGGAAAGGAACGTTTTGAACGCCAGCTCAGGAAATTACTTAAGAACTCACAAGAAATTCAGTGCTATGAACAAACTTGAACAAATGACTCAATAATTTAAACACAGGCACTTGGATAAACCAGTGTTCTAAAGAAACCCACTTGTTTTAATCCTAAATGAATCAGTAAACTGACCAAATTAATCAGTGAATTTATGATGTTTTGAATAAACCAGGCACTTGAATAAACCAGTGCTCTGAACAAACTTGCTTGTTTGAATCCTAAATTAATCTGTAGATTATTAAATCATGAATTAGAGAATCAGTGTTTTAGACAAATTGGTTGAGTAAATGATTCAACAGCTTACTCAAAAATATTGAATATTTAAACACAGAATGAATATTTTTTTAATTAATTGGTTATTGGAATTGAACTAGTTATATGACTTGATTAATGTGCTCAGAAAAAAACAGTTACTTAGTTTTAATCTTAAGTAAAACAGTATTTTGAATTAATTGAACTCAGTGATTGTTTCATTATTGGATGAATCAGTAAAGTATATGACTCTTTGATGACTTAAATGACTTAAATTTACTCATAGACAATTGTTTAAATGTATAATTTAAGAGAATGATTCAGTGATTCACTTACATGAACACATTGGTTGAGTAAATTATTCAACGACTTACTCAGAATTGTTTAAATACAGAATGAATGATTGTTTTGAATTGCTTGGCTGAGTTATACAACTTAATTAATGTACTCATAAAAACACTTGGTTTGAACTTTAAATGAATCAGTATTTTGAATTAATTGGACTCAGTGAATCTATTCTTGCAGTAGCTTGTTTCATTACTGGATGAATCAGTAAAATAAATGACTCTGATTTACTCATAGACAATCATTTAAATGTATAATTTTAGAGAGAATGGTTCAGTGACTCACTTATTTAAACAAATTGGTTGAGTAAATGATTCAACGACTTAGTCAAAAAGAGTGAATTTGTACATTGCAGAATTAATCGTTTTGAATTAATTGATCTAGTTATACGATTTGATTAATGTACTCATAATAAGGCTTACTTCGTTTTAATCTTAAGTGAATCAGTATTTTGAATCAATTGGGCTCAGTGAACGACACAACGAATCTCTCGTTTTTGCACTTGATGGTTTCATTACTGGATGAATCAGTAAAGTTGATGACTCTTTGATTTACTCATAGACAAATGTTTAAATGTACAATTATAGCAAGAATGATTCAGTGACTTTTATTTGAACAAATTGGTTGAGTAAATGATTCAATGACTTAATTTAAAATAGTGAATTTTTTATTACAGAATGAATCATTGTGTTAAATTATTTGGTTTATACAACTTGATTAATGTGCTCATAAAAACAGTTACTTAGTTTTAATCTTAAGTAAATCAGTATTTTGAATTAATTAATGAAAAAAGATTATGATTAATCGTGGGTGGGTAGCGGGTCATAGCAGTTGACCAGCTAAAAAGCAGATAGTGGACTTTGCAGAATGTGAATATGAGACACCCAAAATAATGGATGAAGTGCAAGAGTACAGTGCAAACTTCATTTAGAGGAGTCATCAGAGGAAAATCTGCTATCGTTCTGGGAGAAACAAGATTGATTATTTACACAACTTATTTACTACATTTCTGCAACAAGCGGTGTTAGCGAACGGTCATTTAGTGCAGCCGGCCGTGTTTTGGAGGCGAGGCGGAATCGCCCAAATCCAGGCACAGTAGATGCTATTCTGTTTTTGCAAAGTGCAAGGAAAAAGGCCAAGTAAACACAACATAGCTGCCGTTTAAGCTGAAGTG
>CAIGQZ010001474.1:3869068-3885702 GCA_903798205.1 Danio tinwini | reverse complement strand
ATATGTGTGGGCAGGTGGATAATTACAATGAAGGAGCAGATTCGGGTAACATTTCAGCTGATCCGTGCGCCTTTAATACAGAATGAATCATTGTTTTGAATTAATTGGTTGGGTTATACAACTGGACTAATGTACTCATTAAAACATTTAGTTTTAATCTTAAATGAATCAGTATTTTGAATTAGCTGGGCTCATTGTAGGACACAGTGAATCTTCCATTATTGCAGTTGCTTGTTTCATTACTCAATAAATCAGTAAAATAATTGATATAGTGTAACAGTGTAAAAAGATTCACAAAAAAGCCATGTTGAGCTCTTGGAACGCCCTTCTACCAAATATGCCAAATTCATCAAACCTAAGAGCCAGAAATAGCTGTTTAATTATGGTAGCACTGTTGACATGTAGTTACTCAGAGATGAATGAAATGAACTTGCGCTCTCTGCATGAGTTCATTTATCTCTTGTTCGCATTTAACCATGTGCAGGCCATTACACAAGTCACCTATGCACATGGTCACCTTTTGAAAGCCTCCACCTTGCCTTTCCTGCTCACATCTACCCAATGGGGCCACCTGTCATGGACAAATGGAGGTTAGCGGTGGGACTAATGCGTAAAAGTGTACGCCTTAACTGTCAGAGAGACGGCGGGTTACGAGTGTTTCTGCTTACTGACAGCTCATGATGGCTGTACACACAGACATCTGTCACACAGCAACAGTGCGCCCTGTCCTTCACCGGTCGGGGTGACAGGCCCTTGGGGCAGCCTCCAGCAATAAGCATTTTCTTAACTTAACTTGTGCTGGGCAGAGCTGGTTCCATTTGAAAAAAAAAAATACTTGTGTTTAATGGTCTTCATGACATTCGGTTTTGTTAATGGCTGCTGAATGTTTCCATTCTTTCTCTGCCATGGAGGGAACACAGCAGTAAAATACTCTGACAATGTTTCTTGCACAGCGGGACTGTGCTGATACCAAATCTACAGCAAAAGAAATCATGCTTTAGTAGAGTTGTGGCGTTCAGTCTGAATTGAATGTGATGGATGTATTACTTCATTCACTAAAAGAATTTTAATGCAATTGTAAAGTGTGTGGTTTTTTGAGACGTTAAAATATTCCCTGCTAAATACACAGCAAGAAGTACAACTCACTGTGATACTATGAAAGATTGCTCTGTTTAAGGGTGCGTTTATAAGACAATCATGTAATAAAATTGCGACGTTTTTCCTTTGCATTTTTATAAAGTTTTGCATTCAGATAACAGTATTGTAAAAAGGATTTGTGTTCACACAGATCCAAAAAAAAAAAAAAACCAACAACTAAAACTTATGCAGGCCAAGCAGAGGGAGCTTCATCCCACTTCTCACAAGACATAAAAATGTAGTCACTTACAATAATTACAATAACACAATATACAGTTGAAGTCAAAATTGTGAGGCCTCCTGTGACTAATTTGTAACTAATTTCTATTAACCGCTTTCTTTTATTTTTGCCATAATAACAGTACATACTATTTTACTTTCTATTTTTAAGAAATCAGTATTCAGCTTCACAGTATAAGTGCAATCTAAAGGCTTGACAAAGTTTGGTTAATTAGGCAAGCCATTGGACAATAGTGGTTTGTTCTGTAGCCATTTAAAAGGAAAAAATCTTAAGGGGTTTATAATATTGACCTTAATTTATTTGAATTAAAAACTGCTTTTATTTTGCCAAATTAAAATAAGACTTTCTGTAGAAGAAACAATTGTATAGAAAATATTGTGGAAATATCATTGCTCTTTGAACATTACTTGGGCAATATTTAAAAAAAAAGAATTAAGCTTTTACAGCAGGGCTAATAATTTTGATTTTAACTTTATTCATTTGTGTTTAATAGACATCTAATGGACATCTAAATGTGCACAGCTTGGCTAAAAAAAGGCTAACCTTGGGCTGTCAGTGAAAATCTAATAGACATCTAAGTATAGGCCAAAATTAGACTAGTCATCAAATAGACAGATTAGACAGACTTTATATGTGGTCATTCATTTCTGTTTATTTGATGACTAGTTTTGGCCTATTTTTTTATGTCTATTAGGCTTTTACTGATAGACCAAATTTAGCCTTGTTTTAGCCAGGACGACTATGTTTAGACGTCTATAAGACATCTATTAGACATCTTTGAAAAACAAAAAAATGCATGCTGGGAAGTAACATCTTGCTAAACTATGTCTCTCCTGCTAGATTTACAATGATATTTTTTGTAAAAAAATGTCATCACAGCGGGCAGCATGGTGGCTTAGTGGTTAGCATTGTCGCCTTACAGTAGTGAAGCGCCGATGCCGGATATATCCGCGGGTGCTGCGGTTAATCCGTCGGGTAATAAAAAAAATGCATTATGATTAATTGCGGGAGGGTCGAGGGTCATAGCAGTTGACCAGCAAAAAAGCAAAGAGTGGACTTCGCAGAATGTGAAGATGAGATGCCCAAAATAATGAATGAAGTGCAAGAGTACTGTACAAACTTTCAGTTATAGAGGAGTCATCAGAGGAAAATCTGCTATCCTTCTGGTAGAAACAAGATCGCTTATTTTTTACGACTGCAGCGCCTTGCAAAGAGAAGCTTGTGCATTTCTGCAACAAGCGGTGTGCGCAAATGCTCATTTAGTGCAGCCCGAATCCAAGCACAGTAGATGCTAATTTGTTTTTGCACAGTAAAAGGCCAAGTAAACATAATATAGCTGCTGTGTAGGCTGAAGTGGCACCATTCTGTTATCTTTTTCCTGTATATGTAAAAGCTGAATCTGCTGTTAATAACGATCGATCCACAGTGACCTATAATCTCGCTTAAAACAAAGACTTAGAATTATTGAAGTGTCGATCGGGTGCGGATATATATATATATATATCAGATAAAATAATGTGCGGGCGGGTGGCGAGTGGATGATTAGAATGAAGGAGCAGATCCGGGTGACATTTCAGCTGATTCGCGCATCTCTACCTCACAGCAAGAAGGTCGCTGGTTCGAGTTCTGTGTTCTGTGTGGAGTTTGCATGTTGTGGTGCTCTGGTTTCCTCCACAGTCCAAAGACGTGCTATAGGTGAATTGGGTAAATAAAGTATGTGTGTGAATGTGAGAGTGTATAGGTGTTTTTCAGTACTGGTTGTGGCTGGAAGGGCATCAGCTGCGTAAATCATATACAAAATAGTTGGTGGTTCATTCCGCTGTGACGACCAGTATTAAGGCCATGTTGGCTTAGGCAATAGAGTGAGGTTGAACTTTCTGTTCGACCAAAAAATGGCAAACGGGGAATTTTCAAAAAAAAAAAATGTAAAAGCCACCCTTGTTTTCTAGCAATATAAGCATCATTTCTACATTACAGCTTAAAAAAAACAAATTCACTAATTCCCATGCAATTTCCATCTGTACTTAACCTACATGGACCATAAAGAAAAAAGGCTCAGCCTACTTTAACAAATAGAGATAAATGATGGGTACCAATGATCGCCTGAAACACACTGGGGTTATGGATTAAGTATATAGATCTGCTAATGTCTTTAGTCTTGTGAGAACATTTTTACTCTGTCCTTTGAGCATTTTCATTATGCTACGCAAATTAAAAGCTTTCACCTCTGAATTACAGTGAAGATGAAAAGGATGATTTACTTACAAAAAACGGCAGAGGTAGTGCTACAGGGGCTACTTTCGTTAGATTTGATGCCACTGAAAGTCATTTTTGGACCAGAATATAGGACATTTTAATCTGTTCATAGAGACAACCATGAAATGAACACTTTCTTTCCCTTTTTAGCTAGAGCACCGTGTCTATTTTTCATTTAGATATTCTTGCAGTTCAGAAAGTACAGATGACAGCATGTATGAGGCAAGCAAAACTGCAACAAACTTGTATAATGAATCGCTGCGGCAGCACAGCACCTTTTACATATTAGACAGCTGAAGTTTCAGAGTAAACAGTGATTTATCAAGCTGCGCATGCATCAACACATTAGATCTCCTGGTCAGTTGCAATGTAATAAGATTGAAGTACCATGTTTACCAGATTGATTTTGAACATTAAAGGAGTGAATAGAAATTACTCGACCTTATGTCGTTCCAAATCCAAAAGACCTTCATTCATTTTGGGATCACAAATTTATATATATTTGATATATAGATATTTTAGGTAAAATGTAAGAGCTCTCTCGTTCTCCATAGGCAGCTAGGTTCCAAACTGGTTCAATTCATTCAAAATACAAAAAAATCATTCTCAAAACAAACCATATGTCTTTTTTGTGGTTCAATCGGATTAGCATCAAGCTATGAAAAAAACTTTTGTGCACACATAAAACAAAAATAATGACTTTGTTCAACAGTTTCTTCTTCTTAATGTCAGTTTAAGTTGCACATTCTTGTGTCACAAAGTTATTATTTTTGCCTGATGTGCACACAAAAGTATTCTGAAACAACATAATATGCATATGGTTTTAGGGATGTTTTTTGTACCTTTTTGGACTGCATAAGTTCAGTTCACAGATTTCACCTAAAATATCTTAATTTGTATTCTCAGGATGAACAAAGAGGTCTGAGAAGCCTTTAGAGGTCTGGAATGACATGAGGGTAAGTAATTGTTAAGTTAATTTTCATTTTTGGGTGAACCAACACATTAATGAGCTAAGGAAATTTTGTTTAATCTGTATATACGGCATGTATAGCATCAGGAAGTTTTCTGAAGGTAACATTATAAAAAATGTTTTTAAGTAAATGAAGGTGTAGGTTGAAGGTGTAGCTTATAAAAATAAATATCCCGCAAGTTCTGAACGAGATCGAGCCTCAGGCAGGTGTGAAAAAGTAACTCAAGATTGTAAAAAAATATGTGAAAAAGTAACTCAAAACGTAACACATTATTTTCTATAAAAAGTAACTAAGTAACCAACTAGTTACTTTTTTGGGGAGTAACTCAATACTGTAATGCATTCCCCATTGTTACCCAAAAGTAACATTCCCCAACACTGCATACAATTACAAACATGTTCAAATATATTATATATTATTACTTATTGTATAACAACAATTGAAAATTTGCTGTCTATGAAGGATGAGGGAGCTCTCAGACTTCACCTGAAATATCTTAATTTGTATTGCCAGGATGAACCAAGAGGTCTGGAAAGACCTTAGAGGTCTAGAATGACATGAGGGTAAGTACTTATTAAGATACTTTTCATTTTTGGGTGAATGAGCTAAGAAAACTAGACTTAAATGGCATAGAAACCAGTTACGCTAACAGAAAGGCATAGCTGATACTTTGCATTCAGTGAACACCCATGTGTTCACAGATATCATAGAAAAAAAAGTGTATTACAGCATGCCTTTCACTTTGGATAAATATAATACTTTTTTCTTTTAAGAAGGATGCGACAAAGTTCATTACAGCTGTCTGAAATAACCATAATTGAACAGGAGAAAACTGAGGGAAGACAATTTGTTGCTCTGTTAAGAAGAGTTGAAAGTGTCTAGACAGATGACTTCCCCTGAGAGGAAAAGGAGACTGACTCATTAAATCCCACTGCGAGGTGAAGACAGGGAAAACTTAAGACAGATTAATGCCAGAACGAGACCCATTACTGCTCTGAACTGGAGAGAGACGGAAAGAAAAAAAAAATCAGCGCGTAAACTTAAGATCTAGAAAGGTAAATGGATTCATCTCAGTGCTTTTTCTGGAAACGATGACAGCCAGGCCTTAACAGAGTGCGCCTGACTGAACGCAAGTGACAATTAAGACAAAACCAGTGGCGTACCGGTGTTAAATAAAATTCTAGGCATTTTCTTTCACTGCAAAAACATAATCAAAACACAGAAATCATGATGGACTGGACAGGGAACAAATCTAAGTGGTTTTAGCGTGCTAAAAGCAAACATCCTTAATTAAGTGAAACGTCTCGCATGCATTAGTAGCGTATAAAAAGCAAATTACGTGCTTTCACAACCTCCGCTATGATAGTCCATAAATGACTCTAAACTACACAACTTATAAAAAAGCAAACAGTATGAATTATTAAGCCTCGCATTCGTAGGAAGGAAACATCCTACAAATGTACCACTAAAATGGATGATATAAAAGTAGACATGTATGCAGTATATTAGATCAGATCGTATGCTTTTAAGGAACAAATAGGTGTATGTTAATCTAGTCCATGAAAAGCTGATGACTTCATTACCAAGGCTTCCATAATGTCATTAATGTATAAACAGAAAGCAACAATAGATCTAAAGACTACCTGTTTAATTGAAGAATATAAATAAATGAATGTTCTTCACTGTGAAAGCAATTCCAGAATTCACTACTGCAAGCTCAGTGAAAAAACATATATTTCATACAGCGCTCTGAGATACACTGAACTAAACATAGTTCAGTGTAATTAAAATTGTTTTCTCAACATTTGTGTGTATTTTTATGCTCATTAGAGTGTTGCACTGTTAGCTTTGCAACATGCTAACATGAAAACCACTATACTCAGAACAGACGTAATAATGCGTTGTTGACATAAATAGATCATAAACATAAAACAACATGCAGAGCTGTAGTTTGAATGTTAATGCAAGGAGTAAAATTACAATAATTTGACATTCACATAGTTAATTTGAAGCTTTGCTAGGACAAATTGTATTTCAGTTTGCAAAGGTGTTAAAGCTCTTTGAAGTGCTAAAGTTGAGTCAGATCAAACGATAGCACCAACTAAAACTGATGGGTTCTTTCAAATCAAATTTGGGTCAAATGTGGAAACTTGTTGGGGTACATTTTAAAAATTATTTTAAATACAGCTTTACTTCAAACCTTCCCATGTAGAAATATTTGTAAATGACATATATGACATGCAGTGGTGCAGTAGGTAGTGCTGTCACCCCACAGCAAGAAGGTCGCTGGTTCGAGCCTTGGCTGGGTCAGTTTAGCGTTTCTATGTGGAGTTTGCATGTTCTCCCTGCGTTCGCGTGGGTTTCTTCTGGGTGCTCCGGTCTCCCCCACAAGTCTAAAGTCATGCAGTACAGGTGAATTGGGTAGGCTAAATTGTCCGTAGGGTATAAGTGTGAATGAGTGAGTGTGGATGTTTCCCAGAGATGGGTTGCGGCTGGAAGGGCATCCGCTGCATAAAAATGTGCTGGATAAGTTGGCGGTTCATTCGGCGGATTAATAAAGGGACTAAGCCGAAAAGAAAATGAATGAATGAATATATGACATACACGTTGACATTTGGATCATAAATGAATTGTTTGCTTGAATATGTAATATTAAAAATATTGCTGTACACATTGCAAGTAGCATGAGTTACTTGATAATATTACTTTTCTAAGTAAGTCATTACTTTAAAAAATTAAGTAACAATATTTGAGTTACTTTTTAAAAAATGTAACTCAAGTTACTTTTTTGATTAATTAATGCATTATAAAAAAAATAATTTGCTGAATTAAAATTAGTGTAATCACCTTAAATCACACTCAATGAGAAAATGAGCTCCCCCTGGGAACTGACAGAAACCAAGATGTAAGAGCCTTACATTTCTGTGATGGAAGAAAAGAGGATTCCCTCAGTGGACAGTGATTTTTTACTGAACTAATAAGACAAAATTACAAAAGTAGCAAACACATTGCTTTCAGCTCTCATTAATCTGTATATACAGCATGTATAGTGTCAGGAAGTTCTACAAAGTAAACATTATTTATTTTTAATTTTAATTTGTTTATTTTAAAGGTAAATGAAGGTGTAGGTCATACAATGTGTCGTTAAATGCAGAGCTCCTCTATAAAAAAAATATCCTGCTAGTTCTGAAAGAGATCAAGCCAAGTATGAAAAAGTAACTCAAAAACATAGAAAAAAAGTAAAAAAGTATCTCAAAAGTAACATAATGCATTACTTTCCATAAAAAGTAACTACAGTAAGTAGCCAATAGATACTTTTTTGGAAGTAACTCAATATTTTAATGCAATACTTTCAAGTAACTTTCCCCAACACTGCATATTATTACTTATTGTATAACTATGTGTATGTATATGGCCATATTATATATATATAACCGGTCAAAAGTTGTGAAAGTTATTGCACTATTAAATAACTGTTCAAAAGTAGTTTATAATTTAATTTAATAATTTATTCAAGTGATTTTAAAGATGAATTTTCAGCTTCATTACTCTAGCCTTCAAAGTCACACGATCCTTCAGAAATCACTCTAATATTAATTATAATTATTTTTATTATTATTATTATTATTATTATTATTAATGGTAATAGTAATAAAAACAAACAATAATTTGAAATTACTTACATGAGCAGTTATTTTGAATTTTAATAAATATTTAACAATTTAGCAATGTTTTTACATTACATCTTCTTTCTGTTAAACAGAAATTGAGGGAAAAAATAATTCAGAAGAGCTAATAATTCTTCAATTGTATTACATATTTTATATATGTGAAATCCAGACTTGAACATCTATGTCATGTATGTAATTTGCATGCATTTCCATATATCACATATTTACAAGTGGGTTGTGTTTGTCCATATTTGACCCAGACAGACATATCGATAGATGGATGGCTAGATGGATAGATAGATGAACAAGGCTCAGAACCAAGTGGTACAAAACTCTCTGTACTTGTCAAACAAAGGCCATTAATTGATATTTTATAGCACATTATCCTCGCAATGTGCTGATACCCCGCGGCAGGAACATGAGCTATAAAATCCCCGATGCTGGATATCCAGATTACACACTATTGTCTTTTATGAGGTCTTTCTGCACAAGGCAACAAACCCAGGACCCTTTAGCCTCCCCAAGTCTCCTGATGTACTGCAGATTTGGCCAGTTATTCATCATTTGATCTGCTCAAATCGCTCTGCCTCCCACACACTCAAAACGTCAACCTGATTCATGTATTCATTATCCAGTGGCGAGGATGCATGCCTAAGCTCACGCACTCTCTTTCTCTCCTGGTCCCCATATCTCGCTATTTTTATTCGTCTCCTTCCTCCGCCTTATCTCCTGTTCTCCCGCACTCACACACACACAGCTAGTTAAGCTTTCTGCTGGGTCTCATGTTTCTCCATAAGAGGAGGAGCTATAATGAGCCATGTCTCTGAAGACATGGCAGATAACAGACTGTTCCTGCGAACGAAACCGATAAGCTTAACCAGCTACTGTAGTGTGTATTCTTATCAAAGGCGATCGCCAGCATCTTGGCTGGAGCTCCTGACATGAGCAGGGGAGCACATGTTTCAGAGGCTTCACTGTGTGTTTGACCAGAGTAACCTTGGAGATAAGTGCACATCTGCAGGGCTGACCGAGGATGGAGGGGAGTCTCCTCTGAGCTGGGTGTCCTCTCCGCTCTCCTGTCTTGTACGCCCCCACCTTTCCCCTCAACTCCTGTCCTGATGAGGAAGTGTAGCTCCGTCAGCTTCACTGTGAGCACAAGCTATATTTAACGGCCAATGAAATATTTATCCTCATGCTGAGACACAGGAGGATGTGCAGAGCCAGCATAAATGGGAGGGGTACTGAGAGGCGAGAGAGATGGGATGGGGAAGTGCTGGGGATCGGAGGCCTGGATTGGCTACACAAACACACACACAAATGCACAGAAGTAGTAACTTGGTAAATGTTGGTTGGAAACATAATTATTTTAAATATATTTCGAAAATTAATGCTGTTGGGAAACTGGGGTGGACTAGTATGCAAATCAGACATGTAATATAGATAAACTGTCATCATGGCAAGGACAAAATAATTTATTCATTCATTCATTCATTTTCCTTCGGCTTACCCAGATAGCATACAAATGTGGGCCACTTTAAGCAGCTATGCGGCACTGGTGTCTTTTTTCGGCCCAGAGAAAATGGGCATGAGCCTGAAGTGGCCCACCTCTACAAAGGCAAATGAGTGCCAAAGATTCCAATTCATATATGGGCCATTTAAGGCAAAGATTTAGCATTTATGGCAAAATTTTATCTGTATGTGAACCTAATGTGGCCCATGTGAAAAAATTGTAAATTTGACCCAAATGACAAAGAAAAAATGTGGGCCACAGTTGGCAAAAATATGGCATAGTCATTTAAGGGTAATCTGGGTCTAAACCCAATGTGGCTCACTTGTGTAGGGGCAAATGTGGGCCAGTTATTATAAAACATATCTGGGCCACTTTTGGCAAATATTCTTCACAGTAAACTCTGGCTAATGTGGCTGTGAGCCTAAAGTGGCCCAGAGGTGATATGACAAATGTGGTCCAATTATCTTAAGACATATGTGGGCCACTTTTGGCAAATAATTGGCACAGCAAGCTCTGGCTAATGTGGCTGTGAGCCTAAAGTGGCCAAGAGAAAATACGGCAAATGTGGCCCAGTTATCTTAAAACATATGTGGGCCACTTTTGGCAAATATTCAGCACAGTAAACTCTGGCTATGTGCGTCGGATGTAAGTGTCTGGTGTGTGCCAGATCTGGACTAAAAATAAAAGCAAACTGTGGCCTAGAATAGGGTCAGTTCTGGTTCATTTGGTTGAATTCCAGCTGATATGTGGTATTGCTATGGCTTAATTGTGGCCCAGATCTGACTAACTGGAGCGTACCGCCGAAATGCCATCATTCCATGTAGTATGTGGGTCGGATGTAAGTGTTTGGTGTGGGCCAGATTTGAGCCACATGAATTTTGCTATCAGGGTAGTCTCTATTTCAGAGGTCGCCACATTGGAATTAACTGCCAACTATTCCACCAGCCAAAACCCAGAACTGGGAAACACCCATACACACAAATTCACTCACACACACACACACACACACACACACACACACACACGCACACGCACACGCACACACAGACAAACACACACAGACACACACACACACACACACACACACACACACACACACACACACTACGGCCAATTAAGGTCATTTAATTCACCTATAGTGCATGTCTTTGGACTGTGTGGGAAACCAGAACACCCAAAAGAGACCCATGAACACGGGGAGAACATGCAAACTCCACACAAAAATGCCAACTGGCCCAGCTGGGACTCGAATCAGCAACTTCTTGCTGTGAGGTGACAGTGCTAACCACGGAGGCACCGTGCTGCCCACAAGAGAATTTAGTTAATAAAACTATTATGTTTAGAAATGTCTTAAATATATTCTCAGTACGTTAAAAAGCATTATATTGAGTAAAAAGACAGATACACTAATAAAATATCACACAAGTAGAAGAATAAAGTGCTCCTTTTCAATATTACTTGAGTCAAAATACTTGATTTTTAATTTGAATTTACTTAACCCCCCCCCCCCCTCCTCCTTCAAAAAAATCTACTTCTTATTCAGACTAATTTGTTTAAATGAGTTAAATCAACACAGTTCTTGAGAGTTTTGTGGGACATCTTCATGCATGTTTTGCAGAGTAAGTAGAAAAAGTAAAAGTACTCAATAATGATTGTTTAATTTGCAATAAGAAAGTAGAATGACCAAAACTTGTCATCCTCTAATATATGCACTGATAATTCATTATAATGCATTCATGCTACTCATATTAATACTACTGTATATATACATTTATATTATTAGCCCACCTAAATTATTAGCACCGTTGTATATTTTTCCCCCAATTTCTGTTTAACAGAAAGACGATTTTTTTAACACATTTCTAAACATAATAGTTTTAATAACTCATTTCTAATAACTGATTTATTTTATCTTTGCCATAATGACAGTAAATAATATTTTACTAGATATTTTTCAAGATACTAGTATTCAGCTTAAAGTGCAATTTAGAGGTTTAACTAGGTTAATTAAGCAAGTTAGGGTAATTAGGCAAATCATTGTGTAACAATGGATTGATCTGTAGACAATCAGAAAAAAATATTGCTTAAGGGGGCTACTAATATTGACCTTAATATGTTTTTTTTTATTAATATTATTAAAAAAATGCGTTTATTCTAGCCAAAATAAAACAAATAAGACTTTCTTCAGAAGAAAAAATATTATAGGAAATACTGTGAAAAAGCCCTTGCTCTGTTAAACATAATTTGGGAAATATTTGAAAAAGAAAAAAAATTCACAGGAGGGCTAATTATTTTGACTTCAACTGTAACTGAGGCCAACTAGTAGAAGCAAGAAACCCAGATCTAAATCTTGAAAACCAGAGAGGTTACACTGCTGCCGTTAAACCAAATGCAAATGAGGTTTAGTGCGCTAAGTGTGTCAATCAAGTGAATCAAGGGGGTTCCATTGGTGCCGTGACCCCGATTAAAGGAAATACTGTAAAAAAATCTTCATCTGTTAAACATAATTTGGGAAAAATTAGAACAACTTTTTAAAAAAAAAATCACATGAGGGCTAATCATTTTGACTTTAACTTAATATACTTTTAACTGTCATCAGTTCAAATAACAAATCTTCAGATAGTATGCAATTTCAGATGCACAATATAAACTATATGTTAATGCTAATGAATTATGTTGATGAGAATCAGGGAAGTGTGGTTTAAGCTAACATTTGTCATCTAATCATTGCAAATACTGTCTTACATACTCTGTTTAGAACTTCATCTTTTATAACAGAAGCCTTTTTGGCCAAATTTATTTAAGGACAGATAAAACCGAGCACTCACACCGCTGCATTAAACTTTTATAACCTGTAAGCTGATGAAAATGTAATGTGATGCACTTACTGCCTCAAATGATGGCCTCGACATGTTCTGTAGAGTAGGGTCCTTGTCAAGTTATCCAAGGATGAAGCTAATGTAAATCTTAATTATATATTGAAAATTAATTCAGAGTTTAAATTATTTAGTTTAATGCACCTGGTAGTCATGTTATTGTGGTGTGTGAATAAATGTATGCTATAGGCTGTATTTTCTTTGTGTGCTAAACAATATTCAATGAAAAGGCTGGCTTGTGACAGATTGTTTAAATGGCACAGGACAATCCCATTTTGTTCAGTATCTGTTATCAGTATTGTTTTTGTATTTTTGGCCTGTCTCTTCTAACCCCTTTTATGCACAGAAGCTTGTTTTTTTTTTGTTTTTTTTACCTTTACTGCACATGATTACCATAGTTAAAGTAGAATAAGTTTTGTTTTGAGCTGCAAAAAAAATCACAATTCACCTGTATTCACAAAATTCACCTGTAGAAAACAACAATCATGAACACAGAATAAAACCAATTTATACATTTAGAGCAGTCAGGTGTTTGTGGACAAGCTTTACACTGTTTTCTACAAAAGGAAAGAGAACCAAGAGTCATGCAAGATATGCCCTTTGTTGTTTTCCTATTTTGCTATCTGTCAAACCAGGAATTGAAATGTTTCATCTGGCAGCATTGAAAACTGATTTCATTAGCTATTTGATTCACTGGACTTTCTTTACTTCAACTTTTTAAATGTCAAACTGAAAATAATTTGGTGTTATATTAAGTTGAGAATATTTTTCTCACTTTAAAGGTGCTATTTTCACAGGCAAATAAGATCCTTTGTGTATCATCAATATTATATTGATTTAAGTAGCACTGCTTTGCACAGAAGTCACTTTAAAACTAAGCTGATTTGTTTTGGTCAGCATGGCAAATCTACATGAGGAAAATTTGCACAGAAACCAAACTCCAAAATAATACAGATTAGAACTCAACATTTTGCTAAATAACTGCGAGTGATGTGAATGTACCACCAGGAGTTTTATTCACTCATTAGCAATGTCTAGCATTATATTCATTCATTTTTTTTGGCTTAGTCCCTTCTTTAATTAGGGGTCGCCATAGCGGAATGAACCAACTTATCCAACATATGTTTTTCGTAGCGGATGCCCTTCCAGCTGCAACCGATCACTGGGAAAACTCCCATAAACTCTCATTCACACACATACACTACAGACAATTTAGCTTACCCAATTACCCAATGTCGCGCATGGACAAGTCTTTGGACTTGTGGAGGAAACCAAAGCACCCGGAGGAAACCTACGCAAACTCTGGGAGTACATGCAAACTCTACACAGAAATGCCCACTGACCCAGCCGAGGCTCGAACCAGTGACCTTCTTGCTGTAAGGCGAAAGGGCTACCCACTGCGCCATTTTTTATTGTTTTTAACTGCATGTAAAGTAAATAAAAATTTCAGAGCTGGCATATCTCTAATACACACTATTAAATGCTAACTTATCCCACCTTTAGCATAATTTAGCATAATTACAGCTTGATTGGAATTACTCAAAAAAACAACATTGTGCTTTTAAGACAGTGCTTTATTGATTTCCCTCAATTTTTATGCCATACATGCCATCTTAAGCTTTTCACTTGCTGAGTTGTTTCCTTGGTAACCAAGTACACTAACTAAGCTTTTGCTAAAATGGAGGAACAGTCATCATTTATGTAAAATTTCTTTTACCACAATTGAGTTTGAAATGGTTCATGATTTTTTTTACTCTAATGTAATAATTCAACACATCATAATTAAAGCAATAAGCCACTAAAGACCGCGTGGTACAGTGTTTTACCATGGCTGAGGGCTAGTATTATGATTTTACAATTCCTTTAAATTAAAAATATCAATCCCTGGGACATAAAATTGCCTGTAGTGTAGTTGAAACACTGCATTCAAGCTCATCTTTTGACAATAGCAAGTGCTTTTTTATGCCATTTTCCCCACCAGAAGATCTTGATTAAACACAGCATGATTCAGTTGATCAAAATGATCTTTGTTGATCCTGGAAAATGCTCTTTTAAAACAATCACATCTATAATCCTAACGTCAAGCCCAACCTTAAATATCGCCCCTCCGTAAAATCTGATTAGTTGGTAGCAGAGTTGCTTAACGATCAACAAGGGTGATTCAGGAACATGTCCTACTTGGCTAAATCACTTTAAGCTTTATGAAACACATTTTCTTTTGAATTCAGCAAATCAGGTTTAAGATGAGCAACATCCGCTGCGAATCGGCAAACAACATGACCTAGATCTCAAACCTCAGAACTGTATCATTTCTGAAAACAAATTATGAAGGACTGTCTGAATTAGGAAACCTCAAACCCTCTCGTGTGCTGTCATTGGATGGCAGCTCTGCGGCGGGAAGCTAGGGTAAAGTCTGTACTCCTTTACTAGTCTATAAAAAAAAGCAGCAGATGAAACATTCTGGAGTGGAAAGATAGCAGCGAGTTGTAAGTATAGGTGCGCTATAGTTATTTATTCTTTCACCCTGCATCTGTCTCTTTCCATTTTCCTCTTCGAGCGCTGGACAAATCAGACGAGCAATTCCTCTAGTACCCTCTTGTGAACTGTGATTCAGCAGTGGGCAGCAAAGTAGTGTATAGCGTGTATTTGTGCCCATGTGAGATGAAGCAAGCAGGGTGTGATGTATTGCTAGCAGGTGGCCTGGTTTTAGTATGCACAAAGGCAGGATGGAGAGCAGAGTATGTGCATGCCAGTCTCAAAGTCTCTCTCTTCCTGTCTCTTTCCTCCCTTTCCCTTGGCTCTGCTCCCAGCATATGGCTCAAAGATGGGCATCCACAGGGCACGCATTAGGACCCACTGACACATAAACCAACAGGCCTGATGCAAGACTGACCACACTGACCTTTTTCTGCACCAGATGACTGTGTCCAGCACTTGCTGTTTGTCTGCTTGCGAGCATTAGCATCAGTGCACAGGCCATTCAAGTGGGTGAGGTGATAATATTAGCATTAATGAATCAAGTGAATCACAATTAAAAGGTCAGTTCACCCAAAACTGAAAATTCTGTCATTTATTTGCTTGTCCTAAAACAAGTTGTGAGTATTTGGTATTACTTTATTTTGATGGTCCCCCATTTTGTTGAATTTTTAAGTTATACTGCATCTACATGCTAACTCATTCTCATTAGAATATAAGTAGATTGTTAGGTTAGGGTTAGGGTTAGGGTTAGGGTTAGCGTAAGTTGACATGTACTTGCAAAGTTTCTAGTCAGTTAAATGTCTGTGGAAGGAGCAGTACCTCTACCGCATTGCCATAGGGCAACATGATATTTATGTTAGTTTCCCTGCCACTGTTTCTTTAAAACCGATGTTCTAATTATTTTTGTTGGAAAGAGAAGACCTTAGTTTAGCTATTGATGTGCTTTGGTTAAGTCACATGACATGCAGGGTTTTCCTGTGGCGAAATTTCTGACAAACTGGCATTTATTGCGAGTAGTTGCTGAATGAAAATGAAAACGTCAATAAAAACAAAGGATCAACTCATGTCAGATCCACAAAAAAAATCTGAGACGTCACCTCCAGTAAGTTATGATGACATATTCACAACTCAAAAAAGTTTTTTTTATCAAATAATATTTTTTGTAAATCGATCAAATTTACGTGCTGCCAAATGGCAACAATGTGCAATAGTGGAATATGCAAATATCTAGCAAGGTCAGCTGTGATCTTTTAAGTTGTAAAAATAACAACATTGATGCCAGTACTACTGTATAATGTTGATTAGGCATATGTTAATGGAATTTGAATTATGGATAAAATCTCATTTTAATGGCAATACTTTTGAACATAGTATTAGTGAGGACCACCATGTTCTACAGTAAGTGGAGGAAGAAAAGGACAGAACTGGCACTTTCTGCTGATGAAAATGAGGATGAGATGGGTTTTAGTGACCATGAGAATGATGCAGATTGGA
>CAIGQZ010001474.1:3827537-3862500 GCA_903798205.1 Danio tinwini | reverse complement strand
GTGTGTGTGTGTGTGTGTGTGTGTGTGTGTGTGTGTGTGTGTGTGTGCATTAGATAAAGGGTAGGACAGACATTTGTGTTGGCTGATGCTGTGTTTATGCCATTGGCAATTGTGCAGTGAGCTGAGATAAAGCACTTCCCATCCACACAATCGCACACACACAACCCAAGGCTAAACTGACACAAACACACACACACACACACTGCATGTGGTTATAAGCGGATCCCACATGTTCCCACAGTACACGTTCTGATTATAAATCAGGTTTCTCCTGTTCTGATGTTGCAGACTATGCAGAAGTGTGTGAAGGTGAATCTGCCTGTGCTGTGTTTACAGGTTGAGCAGACCAGCAGGCCTGAAATCGCCCTGTTCCTCATCAAGTATCTGATGATGCTGGTGGTGGGCATCCCGTCTGTGTTTTGGGTTGGCAGTAAAAAGACCTGCTTCGAGTGGGCCAGTTTCTTTAGTGGGCATCGCAGAAAAGAGTGAGTTTTGTGTACCGTTTGGTGAATTTCTTACATTATTGTTGGAGTTTATTGTAGGGATGTCCCGATCAGGTTTGTCTACCAATACCAAACCAGATCTGATACTTCTATAATACAAAAAAAGGAATAAAGAAGAGCGAAGAAACAGATCCAGGATCTTCCTTGATCAGAATCGGACGTTACATCGTAATCAGGGCTCGAATATATTCGAGTCCTGATTGCGATGTAACGTCAGATTCCGATGGAGTCTGAAACCACATGATCGGGCCTGATTTCCAATCACGTGATCGGATCTGGACATCCCTAGTACAAAGCATACTTATAAATATTTATTCTCGATAAAATGTATTACATTACATTATATCACATTGTATTATACAAAAAAAACATGTTTACTGACCACTAGCACTGAACAGGAGAGAAAGAGATACTTTTGAAGGGCAGAAAGAATGTTGTGACTTCCTGGAGGGACATTTGAAAGCTTCAGTCCTGACACACAAAATGCAGCGTCAGACTGATGGACCTGTTTTTCAAAATGGTTTCCACCAGAGCGCAGCACTCCTACTCGACATATTTATCAAAAATGTTCTGCTCTGAGGCATGTTGTGATTTTCGCAAAGCTAGCTCCACACTCTAACAAAAACAGCCGTTCAGGACTAGAGCGTGTGAGTGACACAGGCGGATACGCCAGGGAGATTGTGTGTCTGCGTTAGCCTGCCAGTCCTGAGGAGACAAATCGAGTTAATTAGCTTGTGCTTTTTTCAAACCTCACACCTGAAGTAGCTGTTTGCTTTTGTTCAGCATAATGCCTGCTATGAGTCTGCATGGGGAGCAGCACAAACAGCCCTTCCTGTTCCCTTAATCTTGCTCTACATGGAGTGTTCCTATTCCACCTGAGCTCTCAGGTCTGTATGTTCGCTCACAGCTGAAATGAAATAGCGGCGCCGAGACGATGTTTGCGAGCAAACAAATTATTTGAGGGAAAAATGAGATCTGTTCCTCAATTACACAGCCATCCCCCTTCAATCTGCTGCCATTGGAAATTGCTTTCCGTTTCATATTGTTCATATTCACATGAGGAGAGCAGCTTGAAGGTTTTGAAGTACATTAGTCACGTGATCGGACATGGTTTTTGTTCAATTTTGCTCTCTTTGCTGTTACGCTGAAGCCTCTGATAGAGCACCTATTATTTCCATTTGCTCCTTGTGCATTAAGTGAAATCCAATTGGATTGTGGTTCAAAGTCTTATATTTGGTGTATTTTGAGAGTTGTGATTGAAACATTAGGTTTGAATTAATGTTCATGTCCTAGAGCAGGGGTGGGCAAACTCGGTCCTGGAGGGCCGGTGTCCTGCACAGTTTAGCTTCAACTCTAAACAAACACACCTGCTTATAGGTTTCTAGTGATCTTGAAGACACTTATTAGCATGTTCAGGTATTTTTGATTAGAGTTGGATCTAAACTATGCAGGACACCGGCCCTCCAGGACTGAGTTTGCCCTCCCCTGTCCTAGAGCCATGTTTAGTTTTGCTTTCTGCACTATTTCTATGTCTAATAGTCTCTTTTGTAGTGTTCGTTTATTATTTTCAATGGCCTGCTTGTGAAGAAATTGCATTCCAATTATTAAAGGCGCCATTGATTGATCAATCAAAATTCCCTTGAACTTTTGACAAATAAGAGGTCTTATAAAACTTTCTTGTTAGTCTGAAAACATTTTATATTGAAGCTATTCAGGCAAAAGAGTTGTGGAATGTGGATAAACTCCATCATTACAGACGATCATCAATATTTGCTTCTACATCACTGCATATTTAGATCTGTCGACCAATTTGTAAAATAACAAAAAAGTAAACAGTTCTATCAGAAACCAAACTATACACAGCTCTGAAGACAAGACATTGTTCTGTGCCATGTCTTTGACATAGCCAAAAACATAGTCTTTGCATTACCATCCTTCTGATCCCAACACTAGGACAGAGAGGATAAACTACCCAGCCGTAAACTACACATCAGATAGATATTGTACCCCAGTGTCGTGGGGATGTTGAATTTTGTTTGGAAATGAAAATGGGGTTGACGTCAGAACCCAACGTCAGGTCGATGTCACTGTCCAACGTAAAATCAAGCAAATTCAAATCCCTAAAGCCTGGTTTCTACTTCTGCGTCGGTTAATCGGCGTGACCCATGGCGCATGCCTTGCGTTGCCGTGCATTTATACTTCTGCGCGCTGTTTGTGTTGCTCTGCAATAACACTTCTGAAACACTAGCTGGCAGAAGGTTTTTTGTCCCTCTGTGTTGAGTTTCTTTGCTGCTATTTTGTTTTTCTGAATGCTACCTTAATGTACAAGTAGCTGAAACTCGTTCATTTTGAGGTGGGAACAGGCGGACGTGCAACAACTTTAAGTGAAGTTTATTCATAAACTAATTTCGAGAGTATCACATGCTTATGATTGCTTGCGGCTGGTCCCGCATTATCCAGTTTATGATTGACCAATCAGACAATTCCTAAGCCACTATAAATACCCTATGCTCCATATAATAGCCATCTTTGTTTGGAAAAAAAACCCCTTCCACCCCTATTCCTTCTCCTTTCCTAGATGGGTGGCATGGTGGCCCAATGGTTAGCACTGTCACCTCACAGCAAAAACATCACTGGTTCTAGTCCTTACCAAGCCAGCCGACATTTCTGTGTGGAGTTTACACGTTTTACCCGTGCTCATGTGGGTTCCCACCAGGTTCCCTGGTTTCATCCCACCGTCCATAAACATGCAACTTAAGTTAATTGACTAATCCAAATCGGCACTATAGACATGCTCCTAGTAAGTAGTTCTCTCTTAAGAGCAATCCATATCTGTTCATTAGCTACTACAGCAGGGGAGTTCTCGAGATCTATCTAAGCTAAACTCCCCTCTCGCCTTGCAAATGGGAGGGAGCCCCGGGCTCGAGGATCTTATAAGCTCAGGGCTCTCTCCCAGGACAGCATGCCAAACAAGCTTTATAATCAATCATTAGCTACGTGACACTTGTAAACACTCACTCCAACGGGTTCACGCAGCTCTCTGTCCTGCTCACACTTGTCAGCGATACCAAGCCGACCAATCACAGAATTTGTGATACGCGTCATTGTGACGTGTAGTTACATTTTTTTAAAGGTGTGCATCGGTGATGGCCACAGCGTGGACTATGCAACCATGTGAAGGCTGTGCCAGAGCATACATGTGCGATTGACGCAGAAGTATAACTCAGCCTTAATGATGTTACAGCTTGAAGTTGTATGGACGTCAATACTAAGATGCCATACCTGACGAATAATTGTCAATATTTAACTTCAATATGACATTGGTTTAGGATGTTGGCTTAACGTTTGTTGTTTTGTTTATTTCCACATAACTTAAAATTAACCAAATTTCATGTGACGTCATCATTGGCAACAAAATAACAATGTCTTTAGATGCTGGCTAGATATTGAATTTTGGTCACCTGATGTCACAACCTAAATCTAACCTTATATTAACGTCTTATGAAATTATGTGCCTGCTGTTTTTTTTTTGTTTTGTTTTTTTAGAAATTATGCCAGCTGTATTGGATGTGACAGTAAAGTAACAGTTTTTTATAATTAACTGTTTTTAAAATTACTTATAAAATGCGTTGTGTGTCTTTTTTATATTTAAAAAGGCAGTTCATGACCCCTTTAACCTTCTGGCTTATACTGTATATTGTGAATTTTGAGAGTTGTGCTTGAAACATTGGGCTTAAGTTATTAATTTTTCATAAGCACACAAGGAGAGCAGCTTAAAGCTCCTGGAGCCCATTAGTCACATGATCTGACATGCTTCTGTTCATTTTTTTTTCTCCTCAGTCTTATGCTAAACTGTGATGAAGTGTGCTTTTATTAATTCCTTTTGCTTGCTTGTGGATAAAATAAAATCCAACAGAATTGTGGGTAAACATCCACTGGTAACTCTTCTTGCAGCTTTAAGTTAGTATATTTGGAGAGTCCTGCTTGAAACAGTAGGCTTGATTTGTTCTGGTATTAGTTAATGAAAGCAGACATGTTTTTCCTACAATGTGCAATTTCGTGTAGCTCCTCTATTTGAGAGGAGACGAGAGGTGATAATCACCAAATGAGACTAGCTTTGTCTCATTTTCTCTTCGAAACGCACACACACACACACATATGCAAACTCCCCGCGGCTCCATTTACTCTTTCTATTTCCAGCTTTCTATCTGTTTCTAGCAGAAAATCAGGGTAAAGCCGAGTGCCAGCAGCCTTTACTGCAGCCATCAGTTCACAGCTGAACTCACTGCAGCAGCCGCCCATGATCCCGCTTTCATTTCTGCCTCTATCTGATAGGCCACACTCCACCGCAGCCAGTTCATATAATTAACCTGTCAGTGGGATCAACCTAGGTTAGACTTAGCTGTCCAATCTCATATTGAACCCAAACGTTCTCACAGCTTCATCCAACCAAAGAAGGACACTTTAATTTCAAAGACCATCCCTGACCTGTTCTTCTCTTCGCTCTTCGCTCTACAGCTTATGCTGCAAATAATCTATTAGTCAATAATCCAATAATCTATTAATATTGCTCAATGTTTATCTTCTGTGGAATGCTGAACAACACCTTTGTGTTGTGTTCTCTTTGTAATTGATCAATAAACTCTGCTAGATCAACAGGCTCAAAAAATAAATAAGATTTGGTTAATAATAATTGATGAAACACAATTTCTATCTTTATAATTCAGACCACAGCTCTGTTGTGTCCTTTGCTCACTCTAATAAAGGTTAAATGTGAAGTGGGTTATGCTTAGATGGTAAATATACTTGTTTAAAATACAGATGAATATATCAGTAATTTCTGTATATTAAAATTTTTCTTTAAAATTAAGTCATTATAAAATGTTCACTAACATTCAAAACTCAATTATTTTATGATAATCAAGGTTGCATTATTATTAAAATACTGTTTAAAACAGTTATGTTAGGTATTGCTTTAAAGTGCAATTAAATTCTGAAATAGCAAAGCTTTAATTTCATGTGATAAGCTAACATGCTGATTTGGTGCTCAGATGAACTTTTCTTCTTATATTAATGTACCATATAAATGGTATAAATGACCTTCTGTGCAGTGTGTAACACATCTCTAAGTGAAATGAAATATCCAGCTATGGCTTAAATCTGAAAGTGCACCATGTTTGAAACTATAGATTCATCTATAAAAGAGTCGACTCATAGGGGTTTGAATGAATTGGCACGGTAATGAATCTTTAGCTTTATCAGCGTGACATTGATATGGAACACAAGCCCCCAAGCCCCGCACATTTGTTGCACGCACAGACCCAGAAAAATGGAAACCCTCGGCCACAAACACTGTAGAAAAAAAAATAGGAAGACAAACACTGTAGCAGATCCCGGTTGAATCATGTCGTGAAGACGCTGTGCTCTGAAGTGTGAGGGAAAGTTAGTGTTATTTTCCCTACCCAAAGATGAGGCTGTGAAGAGTCAGTGGTTGAAGTTTATTTTTGTAAAAATGCCTCAGTGTTATAGCCATAGCCTTGTGCTGTGTTCCCATCATTTTTCTGACGAGTGCTTCAGCAATCCACATGCTTACAACAGGGGGTTTGTTGGCCATTTGTTAAAGGAAGGATCAGAAAAGACTGTTGATGTATGGGACTTTGTCAGAGCTTGACAGGAACTTTACTGTACACAGTTCATGGATCAGTTCCTTCCTCCATTTTACAAGTGTAAGTAACTTAAGTGAGAATAAAATTGTTGCCTCCTTGTTTTCTCTAGCTTGCAAATTATGTATTTAATAGTGTTTTGTTACTTGTAACCACTCCACACTGCTTGTACTGTATCTGGTTAACTCTTTATATTCTTAAATCACGTCTAAAACCACGTTGAAAACGTGATGCGTGCCACTTTGTTTACGGATTTAAATGTGTTTGTGAGCTTGCGATCCACTGCCGTTTGTCGTTGCTATGGCCACCGTCAGCTGTTCCTACACACGTACGAAGGTCAAGTTTCAAAATAGTTCAGCTTTTGCCACTGTGTGATTAATACTGAATGTGTGTCCTTGTTTTAAGTTAAGGTTAAGATTAGAGCAATATGCTGGTGTTAAATTGCATTGCTTTAATGCACTCCTGCATTGGGCTCACACATACACTCTGCACTCTGACTACTTCAAAATTGTTGATAAGCAGTGGTGGGCATTTCTCTCTGTCTCACACTGAACGCACTCGACCAATCATAACAGACTGGGTCATCTGACCAATCAGCACAGATTAGTATCGCGCTAAGGAGTTTGGAAACAAATGAATCGCTGAACAAACCATATGGGAGTCATAGGGATAATTAGGTAAAAATAAATGCATACTATAAGACAATGAAAGTGTTTTTTGAATGTTGTTAGAGACCCCCAAAACTAAAATATGACCTTTTATAAGGCATAATAGTGGGTCTTTTACCTTTTTCAAGATTCAGTTATCACAATTATTTTGTGGCATTATAAATCTTAATAACAACAACTTTGATCAATTTAGGGCATTCTTGCTAAAAAAGGTATTTTAAAAATTATATAAAAAGTAAATAATCATATGAATGTGTAAAATATACAGATATTTTACGCATATAATGGTGACAAAAAATTCGCACCAGAGAACCATCTCTTATAAAACCAACATAAAACTTCCTGCAGATTTAAAAAGCACCTATTTGACCCCTTTTTCAAGATTTAAGATAAGTCTTTTGTGTCTCCAGAATGTGTCTGTAAAGTTTTAGCTCAAAACAAACATCAGATTATTTATTATACCTCTCTGCTCTGAACACAATGTAGCTGTTTTTGTGGCCTTTGCTTTTAATGCTAGTTCTCCCCGACCACTGTTCTCACGTGCCTGTCAGAGTGTGCCTCAATCTCTGTCTGCGTCAGATAAACAGCACAGGGACAGACATGAGGGAGAAGATCTTGCGTAACGTTTGTGAGAAATACTACCGTAAGAGCTTTCCAAATGATTATTTGATGCATTTGTTGTGGAGTTAATTCAAGTCTTTCTGCTATGATGAGTCACACACAATGTTGTTACAAAGTTCATGCAAATACACACAGACACACAAAAATTGGACAAAATAAACCTCATTGTCATAAATCACAAATACTGACATGCGGCTGTGGTAATAAAGACGATAAAATTGCTGTAATTCATTACAAACATGCACTAGATTTCAAACCGTGTTAAACTTGTAAAACTCATTCTTGATCACATTTGATGATGATTAATGATCACAGAAAGCTGAGAAACTGACGGCAAAATTGGTGCTTGTAAACCAATTTGGTTAACGATTGGGGCACGGGTTGATCCTGAAGCTGAAGAGTGTCGGGGGTGTTTTGGATACGGGGATCCGTGCGCAAAGGGGGCACTTTCATTTTAAGGATGAATTTTCTGTCCAAGATTAAAAAAAAGGCAGGTGCTCAAGCACCCAAACTCCACTTCTGCACGTGCCTGTTGTTTATAACAATGTATAATGAAATAACTCTGCAAACAGATATAAACTAACTCTGCCTTCACAGTTCAGTCTGCGGCTACTCATTAACCCTTGATAAGTTCACTACACCGGTGGTCAGACAGACGCGCACCGCCATTGTCATAAATCACAAATGATCAGTCTTTTCAATCACAAGAGACTTATTTTAGGTTTCAAATGCCGACATACACATTAGTAGTAGCAGAACAACCCTTTACAGTTCATGAAATACACCATTATTGTCTGTGAAAAGAGTAACAATCATATTAAGTATAATCTGACAACGTGCTTACTTCATACAGTATACACATTGTGTGCATAATCAGACATTTTGTGCTGTCCGTAACTACTTTTGCGAATGCAGGTCAGTTTAGGACCATGATCTGTTCACACTGCAGATCTGACATTGGCCACATTTATAACAACAATGTGAACAGCTATGCAAAAACATCCGATCTGAGAAAAAATCTGATTTGAGCACTAAGCCTCGCAGTGTGAACGTAGCCTTATTGTCTTTCTATCGCTTCAATATGACTGTGGACACACCATACCTACACACAGTTCTGTCCAAACAGCTTCCAAAAGATGGTTTTCATCATAGGTACACAACATAACCTTATTCTAGTAACTCAAACCTAACAATTTACTATTTAAAAGAGATATTTAATATTGCAAAGTCACTTATAGTGAAGAAAAATGTTCAAATGGGTCAATTAAATTAAAGTACAACCATTGTTTCAACTAGTTTCAGTGTTTATAAATAACAATGCAATAACACTTCACTTACACCATAAATCCAAACATTTATTGACTACTTTTATTAAAGTACTTCCATTCCCCCCACCCCCCCAATTATTAGTTTTTACAGCCATTCTCACTAGGCCAGGACACGATGACAACTCAAGTAGACAAACTCGACCTGCAATATGGAATGTGGGCGAAGCGTGATTGTTTGTAATGGGAATGGTGTGATCTGAAGCGTACATGAGCACCTATGCGAACGAGTGGATGCCATTACTTAAGAATGCAGATCGTAAGAGTGACAGGCGTCAAGGGACACGGCACGGCCCAGACGTGTACGGGACAGCCAACAGAGGCGGGAAATTAGCGAGTGAAAACAGATCCAATGAGGCGTGAAGGAGCCTCTCCTCTCATTCGCTGGCAGTAAATGAAGCTCTTCCTCAAGCCTAACTTCAGTCACGAGGCTCCAGGGCCCAAGAGGACCAATGAATGAAACGCCCCGACAGGCAGACAGGGGAAAAACAGAAGTGTGCCTCTGTAGGGACAAAGTACAAATGTGTTTGTTTGGCAACCATGTTTGCACTGATGGTGGATAGATATGAAAAGCCGTCCCCGTTGAATCTTCAGCAGGGTTGGCTAATGTACATCAGGGCTTTGTGTGTAATAGCACTCACGGGGGAGATGCAACTTAACTGCGGCTATAAACACGAGTGGAGCAATCGCGCATAAACGTACAAGCAATCGCGCAATCAAAACCTTGATCTCTAAAAAATGCATATCGGTGCAGTTGTGCACATAATCACGGGTGCTTTCTGCCGCACATTATGCTCATTTATTGCCACTGATTGGCTATTACACGTTGCACTCATCATTATGCGGCCGACAGCGAAAGCTCTAAACACAAACAATGCAGAGCTGGAAGCAATTCATATCTTCCTTATCATGCTCATCATTGCAGTTATGATTGCTATAACCTTTAGGGGCATATGGGGGGGAGAAGCAGGGTACTTGTTTTAATTACATCCACAGGGAGTTTGGTTAACCGCAGTAACTATTGCTGCTTTCTGTACCATGTTTTACTTTCACCTCCAGACACAGGAAATTGGTAGCTCTCAATCTTTCATTTGTTTCTCTATGTGTCGTAATTTTCTTAAGCAGAGAGAAGACCGAAAAAAAGGCACATTCTGTTTGCTTGAATATTTGAGGAAAGCATCATCCTATCTGTCATTCCTAGGAGGTCGTCAGTCTGGCATGTCGATGACAAATGGCAGACACAATGATAGGCTTGTCGCTCATACCGTATGACATGTGCATGTGTGTGTACCTTGCTTGTGTTGGCAACAACAATTCTTCCATCACTCAGGCTGTTCGGGAGACAGGACAACTCTTTTCTGTGATTCACCCAAATAAGATTTTTTCTTCGACAACCTCGATCAACCAGGAACAACTTTGTTATCAACGATGATTAAATTATAATTTGCAGATTAATCAAACTAAGTGCATATCAATATTTGCTAGGGATGCACCAATAATGGATTTTCAGGCAGATGTCAATAACCGATAACTTTTAGATTTGGAAGCAGATAATTCTAAATGTTATATTTTTCTACAGTAAACAACTGATTTTAGCTTTAAAGCTTAATAAATGTTTGAACTCATCGTATGAATTTAATCGCCTGAATAGCAAAAAATTAATTTCAAGGTGATTATATAAATAAGATATATTCACAATTTCACATAAATCAGCATGCCTTTTCTTCTCATAGCAAATTACCATGCAACTTGACTGTTGCATAAAAATAATATAGGTTAAAAAACAAAATTAAATAAATATATTTTAAATAATATAAAAATGAAAGAGCTAAGAACTGAAACGAGTTCAAATGCTTTTGATTAAAACGTTTTGTAATGTACACATGTACAAATATGTAATGTCCAAAAATGCATTTTGAGAGTTTGGACAGTTCAGAGCCACCGTACAAGAGAAAAGCTAAATAGAGTGGAGGAACTATGACGTCAATTAGCATTTTAGCAGTTCCGGTTTCCTCGTCCCAAAGTCAATGGGTTTTTTCAATGGGATTTCAGTTAAATCGCTTAAATAAGGTTTGTGGCTAACACAAACTCACTTTACTTTCACATTTTATTCTATGACATAAAACACATCAGTTACATCACACTCTTGATTTTTTTAAATGGGTTACGCTTCTTTAAAAAGACGGTTGCTATCAAGTTGCTAAACGGGACTACAGGCAGTGTCAGAGACATTATATGTCATCAAGCTGAGCTGGTCTGGAACACAGCTCGCTTGCATTGGGCATTTGAATTTGTCTGTGATTTAAGTATTTTTTTTATAAATAGTCTTTTATAGTTTGTAGTATTTTTCTAATTGGGAATTCATATTGTGTGTAGATAATGCCTTCACTTGTAAAGACTGTCAAGACAGATTAATTTGTTGATCATGTATTTTTATTAAACGATATTATGAAGATACTGTTTATCAGTGCAGCCTGCCTCTTTCCTGCTCTCAGTAATGCAAATGTGTGAATAAATGTGTAAAAAATACAAACGTTAACTGTCATTTTAACATGATCAATTGATTTTTCATTTTTTTGTCTTCATTTAAACACATTTAACTCTGTCATAACTGCAATATTTACACTCCTTAAAACGTACAACATATGTGACTGTATGGGCTGCTTTTCGCTGTACTTCGTGGCAAAAAAAAGTATTGAATGTTGTTCTGTGTTCATGATGGGACTTGCAGGCATATAGACTTGTCCCTCAAGCCTCATTTCTGTCGTTTAAGGTAAGCGGGCTGTATGCACGCGCGCGATACACTTATTTAAATGTGTCTTATGATAATACTATGTAGGCACATTTATACATACAGTTTTAAAACTTTTACAACAACCGTAAAGCAAAACAAAATGTATTTCCCACGTAAAAATTATCCAAAAGGCAAAAAGTAAATCTTTGTCATGGACCATATTTCTATAAAATAAGCTTGAAAATGTGTCAGTTGCAGTGTAGTGCTGACGTCACAGGCGAGCGCCCCGAAGGCACTGTAGTCCGTTTATAGCCTAATGTTAGCTTTTCAGTTCTTGTGTTTGCATTTAAGATCCAAAAGTGCTAAAAGATGTATTTTCGTATGAGGATTATCCGGCTGGACAAAACGTGTAAGTGTAATGAACTGTGTTTGAACACAGAGCTTATTATTTGCAATCTTCGAAAACCTATGGGAAAATGCTATGGGGATTTTATCGAGGGAACCAGTTTTATGCTACAAGGTGACCCCATAGTATGTTTTACTTTGTCCCTAAAAATCACCCCTTTTGGCGTTTTAGATTTTTTTGAACACATGTAGGTGTTGCTTGTCAATCAGACAATGCTTCTATATGCGTTCTTGCTGTCAATTGCGAGAATAATTATCGATGAAAGGTATATGATAAACCTCTGTAAGTTTACGAGATCAGTCGACGAGAGTCTACGAGAAGCAGAGTCCTCGGAGTTACATTTTGATACACCTGAGCATTGAGCAGAGATGACTTTATGACAAAAACAGTGCATAATATAAAGACAGAATGTGGCGGACGGTTGAGAAACTCTATGCTACATTCAGTGACTGACACTCGTCTCTCTTGCTGCTGTTTGGGGTGCTGTGACGGCTCTGTCGGCTCTCTATGTGTTGTGTGGGCGTGGTAATAGCCATCACGAGCGCTTGTTATAATCATTATAAATATGCTGATCAAACTAAATACAATCTTACATCAACACATAAGGAAGCATAAGCAAGCAAGCACAGCATGCATAAGGAACATGGTTACTTACTGTGTTATTAACGCACAGCAATACCACACAAAGAAAAGACGGACTTTGAAGGAATAAACAATGTGAGGAAAGCTCTGTTATAGTGCACTGGACAAGTCTGAACAAGTTTTACCCATGCATGTGTAAGGCAGGCAGTTTTGTACAATTACATAATCTATCAGCTTAAAGATATCGGCCTACTTTTGATATTGGATCGATAACGATATCATTAAAAATAGCATTAATCAGCCGATAACGATATGGCTGATATATCGTGCATCCCAAATATTTGTGGAATGATTGAATAGACAATAAATGTAATGAGTAAATGTGGTACTGTACTGTATATCCTATTCAGATTTTAGGCTTAAGATTGGGCTTATGGCAAAAATTTGGGACATACCAACATTATCATGGAAAGACCTTCCATGACCAGAAAAGGATGTTGATCCTGCAGATGTTCTACTTCAGTAAAACAGCTTTGTGACCCGGCTCAAAAAAACAAAAACAACCTCCAAAAGAAGAAGAAGAAAAATAAGAGGACAAAAACATCCATTAGTGTGTGCAGCACCAGGGTCCTTCACAGTCACAGACTAACACTGACAGTCAGGCACCAGTGGCGGATGATGCTTTTTAAAAGTGGCAAAGCACAGATGCCGCTTATCACTGACAAAATGTGTACTCAGATGTAGTGGCGTTTGATGTCTGTAATGCTGCTCCTAAAAGCTTCTTTAGCTAAACAGCCAATGTCCACATTAAAAACTACTTAATAAAAACACAATTGACTAGGCTCAGAACTCTTTTCTTATTATCTCAATATTTACAAATTGCACTAGGTACTAGAGACACGATTATGAATACTTAAATGCGCTGTGTCAGGTTTTTAAATATGTTTCTCTTCAAGCGCTCGGTGTTTGGTGTTTTTTTTTTTATTCAAAATGCTGTATATTTAAGATCTTGTTCTACTCCTGTCCTATGCTCTCTCTATATAGGGCTGCACAATATATCGTCTTAGCATCATATCAATCACAATAATCACATCGCAGGATGTGCAATGTTGAATCTGGATTATAATTTATCATTTGCATGTGTCCGTATTATGATTTTAAATGCATTCAGGCGTAAGAAATTGTACCATTTGTAACTGTAATAGTGATTATTTTTACTGAATTGTTTTTATTTTTATTACTCAATTGCTGTACCTGAATACTGTTAGACTCAGAAAATTATATACAGTTTAAAGTGACATTTAAAGGCTTAACTAGGTTAATTAGGTTAAGGTTAGGGTAATTAGGGAAGTTATTGTATAACGATGGTTTGTTCTGTACACAATCGAAAAAAAATATATAGCTTAAAGGGGATAATAATATTGACCTTAAAATGGTTTTTAAAAAAAATTAAAACTGCTTTTATTCTAGCCGAAATAAAAAAGAAATGCTTTCTCTGGAAGAAAAAATATTATCAGACATACTGTGAAAAATTCTTTGCTCTGTTAATCATCATTTGGGAAATAATTAAAAAAGAAAAAAACATCAAAGGGGGGCTAATAATTTTGACTTCAACTGTATATATGAATAGACTAAGAGACATAATGTGATAGATAGAACCAATAAAGCAATAAAATGACAACAATAGAACACATAAGACTAGAATTATATATGGACAGAAGGACAGATAGCGTCACAGACAGAACAATATAATGACAGAACAGTAGAACAGATAGAATGGTAGAAAAATATATAGAACAACATAAGGAAAATACAATAGACATACACTGGAAAAAAAGCTTTCATTTACCCAATAAAAATAATTACAGTAATGGTTCACACCTAAATTTTATATCACTTATAATAATCAAAATAAATAATTTGCCTTAAACTATATTTTCTATTTTCATGAGAACAATTTTATGTAACCTGGTACAAATCATATTTTTCTTGCTGAAGAAAGTCAATTAATTAAAATTCTTTTTTTTTATATTGCTTTAGTTCAAACAACAATTCCCATAAAATGTTTATTCATCCAATTAAAAAATTCTCTCACCTCCAAACTTGATCACTTGAGCCAATGAAAATTTAATAATTTGCCTTTGACAATTTTTTAAGTCCGTGAAAGTACAAAGCATATTGAGTTTCTACTGAAAACGCATGCACTGGCCTGTGTGAATAACCTTACAATTTTACAAAACAAATATTTCTTAGTTCTTAGAGCTCTTAAATAAAAACATTTATAGTTAACTATGTTTTGAACTTAACATATATTACTTGAAAAATAAAACAAATAATATTAAGCTGAAATGAAAGATACATTTTGGATGAAGTACTGCTTGAAATTGTTTTCAGTGTAGTAACAGGCAGAACAGTAGAATGATAAATAGAATGATAGAGAACTTCAGAACAGAATTAAAGGTAGAATGGTACTGTAGTGCTAGAAAAAAGGCAAAAAACGGAACAATAAAATGTCAGAACATTAGAACGATAGATAATATGATAGAGCAATTGTTAGGATGACAGACTGATATGTAGAATGACACAACAATCAACGGAACAACAAATAACAACAGAATGAGAGAGAGAACAATGCAGAACTATAGAACAACAAATGATAGATGGTCTGATGGACAGATTGACTGATAAGGCAAAAGAAAGAACGATCGAAAAAAGAATGAACAAACGATAATATGACAAAGCGATCAACATATAGAATGATTGACAGAGAGACACAATGACAGAATGAAATGCACAACAAAATGAAAAAGATAGATGGACTGAATGACAGAACAATAGATAGAACAGATATAATGATATTTAGAATAACAGAAAACAACAGATAGAATCAACAGAAAATAACCGATTCATAGAATGACACTGACAGAACATTGCGATAGAGAGATAGATAGATGGATAGATAGCTGTTTTTGGACTGTGCTGTCGCTATAGACTGGCACCGATGAAGTGAGAACAGGAATGAAGTGACAACCACAATGACAAAGACAAGCCTCCAGTCACAGCACTCCAACTCTGAACCATAACGGATCAGGCAGCTGTAACATGTTGCCAGTCAAACACACCTTTAGGGGCCAGAGCGGACAGGTTCATGACCAGTGCATAGGCGGGAGAATGTGTGACGTGTGCAGGCTGACCACTGGTGTCGCTCGAGTTTGCAGAATTTGAAAACTGTCAAAGATCATGGACATACAGCCTATTCTACAGTAGCTATCCTTCCATTCACCCATTTTTATGTGCATTTTGGATTATTGCATTAAAAAAAAAGCTTGACAGAAATGCCAAGATGCACATAAAAACATATGCGCACATCTGAGTAGGATAAACACATTTCCCAATTAAATTCCAGTATGAGGATCAAAAAAATCTGAGCACATCGTAAAAGCATCTGAAATGTTGTTTTGGTTATTCTAAACAAAAAACGCACAGCACTACTTTGATTACAGACAAGTTTGAGCTGTTATAATTCACTTACCTTTTAATTTGTTTTGGTGCGATTATAACCCGCTATTTAAAAAAAAAACAACGACTGAATGTTTTGAATGAGAAGCTGTAATGTTGCAGTGGCGGGAATGAGGTTTGGTGTGGCACCCTGCCATGGAAGAATGAATGTATAGCGGAAACCATGCGAACATTAATATTGTAACATTTTTACTTTAATTTTGAGGTTTTTGTTGTATTGATTGCAGCTTGTTTAGAATAGACTTAATCTTAATCTTATCAATAATGTCCACATCTGAGATATTTCTATCTGCTATACATTCAAGAACTGTACATTTTGCATACATTATGAAACTGTGTCAGCAATGAATTAGTACATTGTTATAGTATTTTTATATTAAAAAGTTCAATCAGCATGACTGGAGGTTTAATTTCAGTAGCAGATTTTAAACCCATTGTACAGTGCTCAGCATTATTGAGTTAACCCCATTTTGAAAATTAATGAGTTTATCCATTTCTCAGTGAATATAGGCAATGTTTTTTGGTGCAATTAAACAAACCAGATTTAATAAACAGATATATATTATTAAAATAAAATTTTAGTCACCAAGCATATGCAGAAATTGAAAGATAAAACAATTAAAGCTAAATATTGCAAAAAGAAAAAAAAACCTACAACATTTCAACAAAAATGTTCAATTTTTTTTTGCTTCTCTTGATTTTTACTCTTTTTAAAAATTTGTATTTAATATTTTTTTTATATAAATTTGGGTGTACTCATTTTTGACCCTTATCGTAAGTTATTTTGTTAGATAAGCTCCAGATTTGGCTTCAGTACTGACTAATCTAATGTATATGCACACATATAATATTGTATAGCTTCCTATTAAAAATATGAATTTAAAAGATATATTTATGAGGGGTGTACTTATATATACTGAGCACTGTACATCCTAATGGACAGACATATTTGAAAAAAATCCTGATCTAAAGCTTGCAATGTTAAAAACATTTAAAACTTTAATTAGTAAGTGCAATCCTTCTTTTTTAAATACAATCTATGAAATATCGGCAAACATATCAATAAATCTGGGTGGAGTGAAGTGATGCCATGCTGCTTTTCACTGTAGTGGATTTTTTTTCTAATTACAACATGCCAAGCTTTACCACCGTTTGATTGGATGACAACTGTACACTCTTATGGACTGCAGGCTTTCAATTAGATAAAGCCACAAAAAACATGTGCTGACATGTGATCAGTGTAAGAGTTATACAGTACATTGACAATCAAGGGGGTCAACTTTTTCAATTGGATTGTGTAATACATGCTTCAGTCATTTGTTGTTATACTAGTTTTCAGTTTTATGAGGGATATTTATTGTATTCTGACCTACAGTAGCCTCTTATTAGCTCTTTCAGCTAATTCTGTAGGTCAAATATACAAACCCGATCTAATTTAACTTTACTTTTAGGCTATATTTAAATGCAAACACTTATTTTACGAGATAACAGGCTTGTGAACACTTCTGATGTCTATTGGTGCTTTAGAGCTGCCCGTTCCAGAGTGTTGAATTATTTTTTTCTTGCATAGACTGATTGCCATGGTTTTGCATTCACAGTTGTATGAACCGTTATAGGGGTGCTCAAATGTATAATTATATAATCTATTATTTTAATTATTGACGTTATTTTTTTAAAAACAGATCAGAGTGAACTATTTCTCAGTATTAAAGGGCTGACCCCCCCATACATCTTGTTTTGACATCCTTAACGGAGATCAAGCATTAATCCACCTCAAACCCCCCTGTAATTCGCAACCTGCATGTAATGTCCATTGTAATGGACAAAGGGTCCAAAGGGGCTAAAATGCATTAGCCAAAGACCATCAACAAAATGGTTCAAAGTCCTTCCAGAACTGTTTTGAGCGATAATGATCCCAAAGTGTGGTCCTGCATTCATGCATTGTGTGTCAGTTTCATCTTTTGAGATACAAGTAATTTATTGTATAAGAAAACTACATGATTTTTTCTTATACAATAAATTGCTTCTCTTATTTGTTATCAGCAAATTCAGTTTTTCTTTTTGATATATGGCACTAGTTTATCAGAAAGCAACCGTTGTGTTCTCTTTGACTTATTCATAGAAATGCTGCTTTATTCACAAAATCTTTTTATGAGATATTCCAGTTGTGTTCATAAGTTTAATTAGCATTTTGGATAGAAACATAGCTGGTGACACACTGCTAGAGCCTACTGGAACCCCAATGGACAGGTCCCAGATCAGCACAAACATGCTGCTTGAGCCGCAGAATAGCACTGCTTACTACACTGGATTACTTTGCATCCCAAAGGTGTAGATTTGAGGCTTTGTAGGAGAACACACCAAATCCTCACTGGATTTTCAGGACAATACAGTATGTACTCGTCTTTTCACCAACTCGTAAATTCCTCTTGCAGAGCACAGCAGAAGAAACAACCTGCTGCTGCAGTGCTATTGCTGAGTCGTACTTTAAGTCCTTCTAATATAGTTCTCTCCTACTGCTACTGTAAATGAATCAAATCAGGTTTATAGGATTCCGCAAATGCACTGATTAAACCGAAGAAACTTAATATATCTAACAGATGCTGTTCTTCAAGACTAAAGTGTGGAAACCGAATTCTTACATGGCTATAGAATTATAGGTCTATTTTTTTCATTTGTGCATATGGTATTTCAGTTATTTTACAATAACAATTGTTTTACCCATTGTTCCCTTTGTAATTTGTTCTGCTTGAAGCTGGGAACAGATTTTGGTACTGTAATTTATAAAGAGAACATCTACTGAGAACTTTTAACCTAGTTCACCTTAAATGTTGAACAAAATAAGTTCTGTTTATACAAAGCGGCTCTGGTGTGTTATTAGGGACTGAGCACCTACAGTGCGTAGGCCCTATTGGAATTGCTCTGTTTATTATTATTATTATTATTATTATTATTATTATTATTATTATTATTCTCTAGAACTAATTGCATTTTTGAGGGACTAAACTTGCTTGAAAACTCATAAAAACTTTGCACACGTGCCAGAAGTGGCCAGCATTTACATTTGTTATAGGTTTCAGAAGTGGGTGTGGCAAAATGGCCTGACATCGCCACCTATGCACTTTTGACGGAGAAGCCCTCGAGCTATGTTTCATGCACACATACGAACATTGCCACACATATCAAACATGCCAAAACCTACAAAAAAGTATTTTGGAGCGAAATCTTAAATCCAACAGGAAGTCAGTTTCCCAAAACCCAAAAGTGCAGTTTTTGCCATTTCCAGGCTTTAACAAACTCCTCTAAGGGATTTTATCAGATCAACACCAAAATTGGGTATTGTCAAACTGTATAAAGACCTTGGCGATGTTAAAACCTACACATATTTACATGTCCAGTTACAGTTGCAGTGCCACCTGCTGGCCACAGGAAATGACATTTTTTACACTGTAAAATAACAGACGGTAAATCACAAAAATTTACAAGAAATTTTAATTTAAGGAAATTTCTGTAATTTAACGTCCGTTATTTTATGGTAAATTTCTGTAATTTAATGTCCGTTATTTTATGGTAAATTTCTGCAATTTAACATCCGTTATTTTATGGTAAATTTCTGTAATTTAACAGCCGGTATTTTATTTTTTATTTTTTCTGGCACTCCAGCTGCCAGAAAAGACATAAAATAGCAAAAAAAAAATGTTAACAGTGTACTTATAACTTAGCCACACAATGTCTGATCTACTTGAAAATTCACGTTCTATGAGATTCCTCTCCTAAAGACATCTACATGCCAAAATTAAGTCACAGTCATAGCGCCACCTGCTGACAGAACGAAGTTTGGCATAAATCTGTAATTTTCTGTTTTTTTATATTAGATTAAATTATTATTGTCCACTGTTCTCTGACATCCTAAGGCCACTGGGCGGCAGTGAGCTCAGGTGCATGGTCCCTTTCACTGTTGCTTGCAGCTTTAGTTACAACAATAACAAATTCCGTAGGCCCTTAAGCATTGTGCTGCATAATACATGGATTGAATGCAGTCAATGTCAAAACATATATTCTATCTGGCCAGATGATACACAAAGCTCTCTGCATAAAACAAACCAGCATATTTCTAGTAAAGTTTTGATGAATTGGGACTGTAATCATATATTATTTGTATCATGACACTGAATGCACAGAATTTCAGGTAGATATTTGTAATTGTCACCACAAATAGCAGCCGGTCCAGATTTCTCAATTTAATTTAACACAGTGCACAGTAATAGAGAGATGCACATTATTTTACTGACAGTGTAATCATCCAAACAGAAGAACATGGTGGCACTGTGTCCTATCTCATTTTCTCACAGTTTTCACCTGCATTTTACTGTTTTCCGCTCATATTCACACTTCAGGACGTACGCGAGAACACACTGAGATCACTGATTCAAAACAAGATGCCACTTTCTGATCATTGTTTTATAAAACACCATTTTATTTTCGTCCTTAATGTAATTTTCTCATTTCACTTTTTGATTATCATTTTTTTTTCTTCTCTCATTTCATTTTTTTTCACTTCAGTCTCTCACCAAACGCGCTATCCATTAGGAAAACAGTATGCCTCAGCCGTCATTATGAACTTCATTACTTTAAAATAAATCATTGATTATTTTAACCAGTTTCCCAAAGAGATTCTTCAGTCTATTTCAATTTCCCAATCAGATATGAAATGCACAGCAAAAAAATAAATAAAAATCTTGTTCAGTGACCTACTATCATCCACTTGAAATAATCCCAACCGTAATTCTATCACTGGCAGGAATTCTGCATCTCCACCCCTCTGGGTTAGGAAAATAAGTGTTTTATAGCTCTCAAATATTATGTGAAGGTTCATGTGCGTATTTGAGTGTGAATGGGAGGCGAAGCTGTTAGCGCATATGTGCGTAAATGACATTTCTACCTAAGCCTAGAGGTGCTGTTGTTTGAGTGCTGTCTTGGACTCAGCGGGAGGTGAAAATAATTTCTACCTGGCAAAAAAAGTCACTGGTTGTGTCTAAACCATCATCTCCATATGCCTCAGAGTGACACACTTTATCCGGTGACAAACTATGGATTTTTTCATGACATTTGACATTAGGAGTTCTAATGATAAATAATCACACAGAGCTGTCAAATGTTTTCAATGCACCTACCTGATTTCACTGGGAAATTCTGTCGATGATCGTGACAAGCGCTCAATCAACGGCACATCTCAATCATAAGGTGTCTAGCCCAGGGTGTGCCGTGTTGCTGATCTGATGCATCTGCCGGTATGTATTTTGTGCGGCAACTGGTATTCAAAGGCCTGATATGAGTGTGTTTGGGTTTTTTGTAACACCACTGTAAACTGTGATTATAGCCTTTGGATAGGCGCCAATCAAGCCAAGTGCTTCCAGACTGCAACCACAAGATATCTCAGCCAATCAGTTTGGGGGCTGCTGTTTGGTATGATGTCTCGAAGGAAGAAACTGCACTTACTGCAAGGGTTGCTATTTTGGGTTTCCAAGGAAAAATAATCCAAAAAGGAAGAAAAAAAAAAAAACAAGATTAAATTTCATTGTGTGCGGAGAAGACTGAAGATGGGTGAGTCAGAGGAGAGGAAGAGAGAGTGAGGAAGACGAAAGACAGAAATAAGGAGAGATAAGGGTGGAATCAAAGACTGAGTGAGAGGAAGAGATAAGGAGAGAGAAAGAGAGAACGGCTCACATTCACTGATTCGCTCTTGCCAGACCTTTGGGTGAAAAATTACAACCAGTCACCGCGGGGCACAAGTGACTTCCTAACCACTTTAATAAACTGAGAAGAATGTGATTGCACAGTTAGATAGTCTGTCAGTGTGTTAATGAGAAACGAGCGTTTATCAGAGTCAGCTACTCTAGAACCACCTGGACACATTAGCGTAAAGAGCCATAATCTCCCATCGTTGATCTCTTTAATAAAAGCACAAACAGACTTCCTAGCAACTCTTGCACTTTACCTTTACTCAGGTAGAGAGGAATAGGACAAACACACACAAAAATGAATGTGATTAAATGCAATAGTCAACATGGAGCCATATTCCATATTGACATACTGTTTAAGTATTAGAAGATCAATACAATCTATTGACTGTTAGAAATAATTATGTGAACTTTTGTGAGCTGATATTGTTGCACAGAATGTGGTAGAAATTATATTATTTGAGTTTTTTATTATTGAAGGCTTTTTTGTTAAATTAGCATTGTATTATAAATACACATTATCCTTATAGAAATATATAGTGGCTTAAAGAATAAGTGTTGTTTCTGTTCACGTTTAATCATTTAAAACCTTGCTATCTGCATCTTAGTCAGTTACAGCAATAGCTAGATGAATTCCTGGAAAGTCATATGTTTTCTTACTCTTATGATTATAAAAATGTTTTATAAGATTAAAGGAATTATAATAATATATTATAAGAATGTTTGATTATTTATGTTTGTGTATTATTGTAATATTTAGCATTATTTAACTGACATATTTTAACCAAGGGGAAAGGGAACACAGTTTCACACACAAGAATGTAATCTGCTAATACCTGACCACTTTATCAACAACCTGCTCCAAGCCTACAAATATTTGTCATAATTTTTTAAATAATATGGTTGTTGCCAATACTGGTTAATTCTGACATCCTTAATTAGCACAATAACAATATACATTTTTCTAAAAATACAACAATTATAATCAATACTGGTAAACTCCAACACCCATTATTTACATCAATATAAAATAAATATAGTTGAAATGATAAGACAAAAAACATAGGATTACAAAAAAAAGAAAAAAACAAAAAAATAGGATTCATTTTTAATACTAACCCTTAACCGAACACTAACCTTGTATATGAATTCATTCACAACATTAATATATACACTTACCAGTGAGTACACCTGTCAAACTGCTTGTTAGCGCAAACTTCTAATCAGCCAATTACAAGGTCAAGATGATCTGCTGCAGTTCAAAGTAAGCATCAAAATGGGGAAGAAAGGGGATTTAAGTGACTTTGAACGTGGCATAGTTGTTGGTACCAGACGGCTGATCTTATTATTTACTCCTTAGTATTTCAGAAACTGTTGATCTGCTGATCTAATCTTTTCACGCACAACCATCTCTAGGGTTCACAGAGAATGGTCTGAAAAAGAGAAAATATCCAGTGAGCGGCAGTTCTGTGGGCACAAACGCCTTGTTGATGCCAGGTCAGAGGAGAATGGCCAGACTGGTTCCAGCTGATAGAAAGGCAACAGTAACTCAAATAACCTCTCGTTACAACCAAGGTTTGCAGAAGAGCATCTCTAAATGCACAACACATCAAACCGACGGATGGGCTACAGCAGCAAAAGATCACCTCAAGGGGGTTGCTTGAACATGACAATGAGTTCACTGCACTCAAATGGCCTCCACAGTTACAAGAAGTCAATCCAATTGAGCATCCTTGGGATGTGGTGAAAATGTGCTGCCGAGGAATATTTCAGTACCTTGTTGAATCTATGCCACGAAGGATTAAGGCAGTTCTGAATCCGGTACTAGTAAGTGTACCTAATAAAGTGGCCGGTTAGTGTATTTATTGTGTTATAAAATATTTTCAAATGTGTAGCTTGCAAATCAGTGTTAATGACACTTGCTGCAAAAAATTTATATACCAAAAAAAACAGACCCTGTGGATCTCTTTACGCATCTCACTCACGCTTCTCTGCAACAAAACACCACTCTTTGCTATTTTTGCCTCATCAGATGACTCAGCCAATCAAACCATAAACATGCATCAAAAATACAAAATTTCTCTAGAGTTCGCTAGAGTTTTTCACCCACATTATTGATTGCTTTTTGTAAGTTTAAAAATGACTCATTCTAGCAATTTTAATGTTATTGATGATGCTGAATGATGAGCATGTTGCACCTAAAGGACTAATCTGAGCCCTACTAGTGGGTGTACAAACAAAGAGAAAAGGTCTAGAAGCACCTCTGCTTTCAGACATATTGAAGGGCATGGAATGACATCCAAAGCTTATATTTGGCTTTGCTCTTTGTAGCGGCCCTTGCCTAGACCTCCCAAATAATAAGTACTAGAACAGGTTTTAGGAACATTTTTCTGGCAACGGGGGAATGAGGCAATCTATGTAAAGCACAGTCAGGGCCTCCCTAAATCTGCTCAGAGGTAGCGCAAAATCCCGCTGAGACTGAAGAATGGAGCACAAAGCATGCCTCTAAATCACCATGTTATTCCCTGCACATGCTTGTTTGATTGGTGCATTCGCTTGAATATAAATAGCTATAGAAAAACGTCTGGCCACATTGTGCTTGTCTTCAATGCACACACGTGTTTGCATTTGCTGTTTTTCTGTCTGTTTCCCAGAAACCTCTTTTTCATGCATCTTCTTTGAGTTTAACTCTAATGGTGAGTTCAATGTGGCCATTGAATAAGCACATACTCCAGTCCAATCTGCAAGGACGCTGCATTTTTGAAATCTTCATTTTTTAAATCAATGAAGCCGTGCCAGGAACTCACTTTATTATTCACGTGCTGCAAGGTCTCCTGTCCCCATTCTACGAGGCCACTCGTACCCATTTGAGTTAAGTGATCCGTGTTCTGAGGTCGAGACACAATGTTTGGACAGGAAGTTGGTGGTGGGTTAAAGGCCTGTGGGCAGGACGGGAGCAACAGAGAAGCAGGAGGCAGGTGGTGGGGGGTAGAAATGAAAGTGAAAATGAATCCCACCAGTCTGCCAGAGCCAGAGTTGGAAGGTGAGAGCCTCTTAATCCATTTCCTGCGCCACCTCTACCTGCCCTTGCTCTCTCTGCACCCGCTTTCAAAATGGAAGGTGACAGACTGTGAGCAAGAGTGAGGCGGCAGAGAAGGCTAATCGGCCAGCTTGGGCTCCTCCATCTCTCTTAAGGCCAGAAACAGTCCGAGGACTCCAGCAGGAGATAGATATACATTTAAATATATATGCACGTTCACACTGCAGATGCAAAGCAGCGGGTGGCTGATGACTTATCGGCAGATCTGGCAGCCTGGCTCCCTTTCTCCAATGCTCAGAGTTACTCATGTGAAACCCGGGCTCAATCAGGAAAGTGCGCTGAATACAGAAACAATCATCATTAATCACTGCTCCGGCGGCTCAGGGTGAGTTTCCAATTAGCAATTGGGCACTGGTTTCCCTGCCACCAATATCCCAGCATGCCATGTTTGTTTTCTCCCTTATACATCTAGCTGGCTTCAGGCCGTGCGCAGTTGCAGAAGCGCACGCATGTTTATTTTATGATGACAGTCAGTGGCGGAGTGTGAATAGTGAACCTCCAGGACCCATGACACAACTTTCAACTCATTTGGCTTCCATTGGCGAAATTAATGACGCAAGTTATAAAAGTGCCAATCAAGCGAATGCAGAAGAAAACAATTCTGACTTTGTGAGCAAGCAGCCAATGAAAGGTGCTCTCAGTGTGCAATGAAACAAAACACTGTTACTTTTAATAAACTATAAACATGCATTGGTTTAGTCTTGAATAGAATAAACTGCAATTGAGGATTGCAGGATTTGTGGCATGTGATAGTGGCGCTCATGGAAGGTGTGAAACAGAATTCATTTTGATGGCAAATTTCTTCTGAGTCTTCTGACTCATTTTAATTTGTCCAGCTTTGGTCAACTTAATTTTATAAGATTTCAGTCAACTAAATCTCGAAATTTTGTTGACTAGAATATATTTGGTTTAAGTGCAATTTAATTAAATATTATATACATTTATTTATACAATATATTCTAACTTAAAATTAAATAAAACATATGGATATTTTCCCAAAAACGTCCCTCAATCAAATTCTAGTTTTGTTTTTATTGGTCAACGAAAATGTCTGTATATTTTGATTATAGTTTATCATCACTTAATTTTTTTATTTAATTTTCGTCTAGTTTTTGTCTGTAGAAACTTGTTCAATAATGAAGAATTATGACTAAAACTAAACTTTTTTTTTTTTTTAATTCTTCACTTTCGCCAATTGGTGAAGTTTTTTCCACGCCACTGTCACCACTGGCTTGCATGGTTCGGGATCTGTAGAGCTGCGCATCTATGGAATTGCTCCTCAGTGTTTGGACTCTCAGTAGTGATTATTAAACCACACTGAACTGAGCTAAACTAAACTGAATTTAAACACTGAAAACTGAACTGACACTGTTTCAATTCACTATAAACTTCCATGTGAAGCTGCTTTGACACAATCTACATTGTATAAGCGCTATACAAATAAAGATGAATTGAATTGAATTGAATTAAACGATATTAACACTGGTGTGAAAAAGATACAGTATCTTACAAATATATATACTTGTATATGCCTTTATATGTTAAAATCTGAGAAAACTGTATACATTTTAATTATTGCATGTTTCTAAAATTGATAATATTCAATAATTAGCATTTTGGATACTGAGGCCAAAACAAATGATTAGAAAATATGAATAAAGAATGAATACATTTTTTGTAGATTTAGCTCTTTTATTTATTTTGTTAGTAAAATGCATACAAATTGTATTGAAACATATTCCATTAATATTTTAAGTTAACACTTTAACAGTATGTTTTTTTTTCATTGAATTTTCTGGCTTGTGTGCTTGCAGGAGTACCTTTGAGTTTATTTTACAATGAAAGGCTGAAGTGTAAATGTGGACACACGGACCTCCAGGGACACAACTTCAAACTCATTTGCCTTCCATTGACAAAACTAATGTCATCAAATTGCCAATCAGGAGAACACAAAAGAAAACACATCGCTGACTCTGTCAGTTTTTAACAAGTATCTAATAAAATCCGACCCCAGTGCACCAGAAAACAATATACCGTTACTTATAATCAGCCATAAACATTCATTGCTTTCTTATTCATTCAAAATAAACCGCAATTGAGCAGAACGGTTTATGAAGATTGGCGTGTGATGCTTTTTCCGCGTCTCTTTTGTTACTCTGACAGTGGTGGAGGCGAGAATGGCAAGAGGGTTGTCGAGCTGAATGGAGGCACTGCGTCTGTGTTTGGTTGCTGAATGGCATAATGTACTGCTCTGTGCCCAATCTAGTGTTCTGGATGGAGTCACCCTTTGTCCGGGTATAGCAGAAACGATGTCTTTTCAGACCTCAGGTCTCTGCTGGGCTTTCCACTCTGTCTCGCTTTATCTTCTTCAGTGTAAACTTGCAAGAATGGCATGGCGAGTACAGTCACTTCAATTTGCTTCAGATAAAGCCTAACTATCTCGCTAACAGGGATCATGAGTGTCTCAGTCGCCCCTATCATTCTGACAGGGGAAATGGCATCTAGAACCGATCTGATGGAAAGCAGCTACAAAAGCGTCAATCACCCTATCAGGGTTAGCTTAGCTTCTGAAATGCCGCTGTGTAATCTTTGTGATTACAGCGTTGAATTATAGCATATGATCATCCGGTATGGTTAAGCAAGCCAGCACTTCCCCACTAACAAGATAATGCCACCTTAACCACTCCAACGTGGATAAATTATCAAGATGGATGGGATTGCCGAGCACTAGATGGAAGGGGAAGGAGCTGTTGCCATGGAGAGCAACTTTATGATGTTGAATGCAGGTGTCAACTGTTTTCACTTCAGCGGAGATGACAAGTAGCCAGAAATAAAGATTTTGATGCAAAGTCAGTGAAGGACTTTACCCAAGATAAGATGTTTTATGACATGATTTATACAATGATGGAGGAGAAATTCACTGTTGGCGATGCAGCAACCGTGACATGTTGTGAATAATAAAGATGGCTTGATGCTTTGCTTTCAATCCCTCACTGTGAAAATAAGATAGACAACCGACTAGTCCAAGGATTTTCAAACCGAGGCACATCAAAGGGGAAAATACTGTGCAAATACATGGAAAAACAGTGTAAAAAAACAGTAAACAAATAAATAAATGTGAATATTTTTCAAATAATAAATGTGAGCATTCATTCTGCTTCTGGGCTGAAAAAACATGAGATGAATCTTTCAATCGATAAGTTTTTGGACATTTCTTCAGGTTTTTACATCAGATATTCCCCCATGACAGCCATAAAAAGAGATACAGCATCAGATGCATTAAGTATAGAATAAAGAATGCAAGTATAAAAAGTAAATACATTCGATCATACTGTAATCACACACACATAATGCATGATGTTTCTTTATAACATGACATTGGCATCTTCTGGCCTGCCCTGGCCTGCATAATAAAGTGTTTTTAATTATTTTTGAGGATCTGGGTCAACAGGGATCCATTTTAAAGACTACTTCATTAGGTAAACATACCCTAAAACTTTAACAACCCTTAAATTTTTACTTTCTTTTTTTTACTTTGTAAATCCGGGATTCACTGAAAAGCTGTAAGGCAGCACACTGACTAATCTATTTAAAGTTTGTTTGTTTTTCATAGTCAAAACTCCTTTTAGGGAAACCAGCATGCCATCCAAAACAGCATATGCTTATTACTGACAATGTTGGTTAGTTCAACAGGGAATATCTCGGGGCCTCATAAAGATGACTCAGATTAGCCCGACATGTCATGAAGCAGAGGGGAGGGTGAAGAGGAACGGCACAATTAGTAACGAACAAACAGTGTTAGTTTGGAAAGAGGAAGATGCCGTGTGAGTTTGGTGGCTCAGAGGGATGTGTGTAGACTGGGCCGTTTGACCACTGTCAGCGCCTCTCGCTGAGATCAGACAGGCTCCATGCCAAGAATCAGAGACCAGAGGCTGACGCAATCCTCTTAGCGCACACGTCAGTCCACATACGCATACACGCATGCCAACCTGGACAACAAAAACACATCTAACATCAGCATACACAGAGGGCTTACAATTGAGCAACTGTGTCACTAGCAAAACGCAGCATGTTTTTTCCTGATAATATTTGCTCATACAAACAATACACATGCAAACAGAATTTTGCACAGTAGCACCAGCCAGCTTTTGTCACATATTGGAGTCTACCGATCATAAACACCTTGATTTACATGCTCTGCAAGACCTAACTGTGTTCTTGCTATCTATTTACGATCCATCATATTGTAACATGTTGTAAAAGCATATAAAGATGTTTATTCACTTAACCTAACATATGTGTGTCTCTCTCTCTCTCTCTCTCTCTCTCTCTCTCTCTCTCTCTCTCTCTGTGTGTGTGTGTGTGTGTGTGTGTGTGTGTGTGTTTGTGTTTGTGTGTGTGTGTGTCTGTGTGTGTGTGCGCACATGCTTTTACATTTTCACATTACAGATATGTTATGACATTAGCAAACCCCCCATGTGACATTTAAGGAACCTCATTAGCACATCCAATACATGCCGTATGTATGGTTTAATCTATCAGAGTAATGTGCTGCCAATAACAGAAAACACTGAGAGAGAGAAAGCCAGATCTGGATTTATTATCATTTATAAACTAATCTTCATCCAAGTTAAATCTTATGAATTGTGTATGTCTATTGTGAAAAAATTAAAGAGACCACTATGTGTATATATATATATATATATATCAAACACAAACACACACCATATATGTATGTATGTATGTATGTACAACAGTTCTGTCTGGTTCTCGAATCTGATTGGCTGATAGCCATGTGCTATTCTGCAATAACAGCACTCGTGCAGCCTCTTCACCCTTCTGTATTACTCCGCCCATATAAAGTTACAGCAGATCAATAAACTCACTATAGTTTGACAAATATAGCAGCTGTTGGACAACATTTGTAGGCTTTTTTAGGCAAGAATGTAGTTGTTTTGATCGCATCTATGCAGTTTATTTATAATATTTTAAATATTTATAATTTTGGAGATACATCGCGTCGACATTCATCAGCTTGTCAAACTGAACAGAGCAAAGATAGCGACAGAGGGCGCATAATAAGACTTTAGAGGAGAAAAACAGCATAATTCCAAACTACAGCTGATCATTATAAATCATTAAAAAACTGGTAAGTGACATTCTAAGTTGATATCTCTCTTTTGTATGTTGTAGTGCTGTATTTATACCATAGTAATTGTAGTGTATTGAGTGTGAGATGAGTCTCAAATATCAGGAATGTATTTATTTTGTATCGGCCACACTTTGTATAACTCTTAAGTAATTTTTTGGTTGGCCATCTGTTTGTTTCTAATAAGTCTCCTGTTTTCGTTATTGCAGACTAGTTCAGTAAACAGAAAGAAAGAAGAAATGCCAGCATGTTTTTGGCGTTTTTCCTTATCACAAACACAACAATAATCTGGTTGTGTTTTCTTTGCTCTGGCTTTTTCAACGTTAATTATTGGGATCTCTTGATTATAACAGAGAAATACTGGGAAATGTCTGTAGACTAATGACATTTCATGCTGTTCAGCCTTATCATTTTAAAATGTGAGCAAAATCACCTGTTTTATATGGGCCCTTTAGATACAAATGTGTACCTTTTGAAAAGGTACCACCCCAGTAACAGCTTGTGTACCTTTTTTTCGAAGAGTGTATGAGCAGTTTCTAGCTGTTTTGCATCTCTTCATGCAATGTTGTTGCCTAGCAAGAGTTATCACTGTGATGACACATATGTACCATTGGTTCAGTACCAAAAACAAACAAAAATTAACATTTAGTGTCACTATAAGAAGAGTTTAGATGCAAAAACCTCTAAGTGCTGTCTAAAATATTATTTTAAAATGAAAATTATTTTCAGCCTCCTGTTTATATTGTTATTTCCCATTAAAGGCAATGAAAATAACCTGTTTTTGCCCATTTTTCACTTAGCCCACACTGTTAAAAAAATCTGTAATTTTACGTTTTGTTTTTTTTGGCAGCTGGGGCCCTTAAATTACAGATTTTTTACAGTGCACACACAGGAGGCTGAGTAAAAAAATCGCTAATTTTAGAAGAAAGTTTCAAATGGCACTCCAATACAAATCTGAACTCTTCATATTTACTTGCTGTGTTAACATTTTATTTGTATGTAACTAAATTTAAAATAGTTATACCTGGAAAGAGTTTTCATTTAGCAAGAGTTATCAATTAGTGTCACTAAAAGAAGAGTTTAGATGCAAAAACCTCAAAGTGCTGTCTAAAAATGTTCTTCTTAAATGAGAATTCTTTTCAGTCTTTTGTTTATGTTTGTCAACTCAATGAAAATGATTTTTGCCATAAAAGGGAAATCACTTAACCCATGCACAGGAGGCTAAGAAAAAAATGCTAATTTTAGAAGAAAATTTCAGATGGCACTCTTCAAATGCATCTGAACTCTTCATTTTTACATACTTCAAATTTAGCGTTGTTAAAATGCTTGCTGTGATAACATTTTATTTCTATGTAACTATATTATAAAAATGTTTCTAGACTGTTTTACGCTGATTTAGCCTAACTATAATGGTAATGCAATGTTGTGAAATGGTATCACTTCATCCATCCATTCATGAAGCCATTCACCCAAAGCCCTTCACTGCCAAACACAGCGCATGAAAAACCTTCCTGTGTCAAGGGGCATGAAACGCTCATTTATAGCCCTGGTATCACTCACATTTTCATGTACATTCACTGCCAGTAAAATCAGCACTCTGGGTGAAGTGGGCTGTTTAAACTTCACTTGTCTCCGCTCACCTAAGAGACTCTTGACACAAATGTCATTTTGAGATTGCTTGTTGTTTTTTTTAGTTTTTTTGCAACTGCTTATTTAGGCACCTTTTTTATTTGGCCCAGGCAAACCACCAAGCCCTACGTCTGCTGCTGATACATTGTAACATTGTACACTTGAATATGTGTCCACGAGCACAGCCCGAGACACTCAACATATAAAGAAACTCTCAGAAATGTCAGGTATCTTTAACCGCCAGCAATGAGGGGAAAAACATAAAGCACGCCACCATTATATTTCCCATTATGTTTTGCTTGAACCCCCTGCATACAAATCAATTTATTTCATGTATTTCAGAGTTCATTGACTGAGTAGACAAGCCATGAAAGAGCTCCTGGGAGAATATTAACTGTCTGGGAAATATAGGAGCATTGTTTGGAGGCAAAGATCTGCTTTGCATTCAGTGTGAACATTAGAAGTGGACAACATCTACATGCGGTATTGACATCTATACGCAGCAGTTGATTGTGTTTGTGAGAACTTGCCCTTGAGTGTTTCTTTGTTATGGGCAAATGTTACATTTTTACAACTTTAAAAAAGCCTTTCAGAAAAACATATTCTAAACCCCGCTGCAGCACTAGTGTTTTCAAAAGCAACTGTAGTTGTACTAAGTCGATACTTGAAATGCTCAAAACGTTACCAGCCTTTCTGCAGTACCAGTAGTACTGAGAACTACTAGATGGCTGTTTTCACATGGGTAGGTGTAGCCAATTGCAGACATGTTTGCTTTCTTGTGAATTCACTGGGCACTGAAATGTCATTCAGTGTAAAATAAGAAGCTACATAGCTAAGCTTTATATGCAGTATGATAGAAAATGTCAGGATTAATTGCAACAATACATGTTAAAAGATTTCATTAAAGGAAAAGAACTCCAAAAATATTAAATATTTGTAGTTTAATCATTTAAAGTATAATATAATTTAATATGATCCATTATTCTTTCATACATTTGATAAGAATAATTTATTACTGAATTATAGCTCTTATGCTAATTGATGATGGAACACTATTTCACTCATATTTGAACGTTTTATTTTCACAAAAAAATGTAGTGTCTGCTTAAATGTTGCAAACATGCATCCCATACATCCCAAATAATATGGAGCCATATGGAGTCTCAAAAATAATACATTTACAAAATAATATTCATACACCCACAACAAAATTCACATTTACAAAATCCAGTTTGTAAACTCAAAACACGATTCAAAAATACACAAATCCAATTTGTAAACTCAAAACACGATTCAATAATTCACAAATCTAATTTGTAAACTCAATACACGATTTAAAAATACACAAATCCAATTCGTAAACTCAAAACACGATTCATAAATACGCAAATAAAATTAATAAACTCAAAATACAATTCAAAAATACAAATCTAATTTGTAAACTCAAAATACGATTCATAAATACACAAATCCAATTTCTAAACTCAAAACATGATTCATGAATACACAAATTCAATGCGTAAACTCAAAACATGTTTCATGAATACACAAATTCAAAGCGTAAACTCAAAACACAATTCATAAATACGCAAATCAATGCGTAAACTCAAATCACAATTCAAAAATACACAAATCCAATTCATAAATTCAAAACATGATTTATAAATACACAAATCCAATTTGTAAACTCAAAACCCGATTTATAAATGCCCATATCCAATTCGTAAACTCAAAACCCGATTATTAAATACACAAACCAATTCATTTGGCGCAATTGTTTATGCTTTTTACTTTTGAATTTACAAATTGTGGTAACACAAATTTACAAACTGGATTTTTTAATGTGAATTGTAAATGTATTATTTCTGAGACTGATCTGGCTCCATAAAATAACCACTTTAGTAAATACAGTATAAGTTGATGCAGACATTAAAATGAGCTGCCATGTCTTTGACCCACAGACAGAATTCATGATTATAACAGTTTAAACCTGCGCTGCGGCATAGGCTACTGTGAATTTGGCTTCAATGATTATAAAAGGAGCCGTCTTTGCTCGTTTTCTGTACATAACCCATTCATAAAGCAGCTATCAGAATGTTAAATGGGCCAATGACCCTGAAATCATTCTGCAACAGCTATTGATGCACAGATTCTGCACTACATTCCTTCATTACATTTCTTAGCATTGCAGTGCACTGCATTGTAGATTTGAACCTTATAGTTTTTTTCATATTCATTCTTAGTGTATTCCTTGACCTCTATTTTATAACACCATTTAGAGGAAATCATGCATTTGACAATAAAGGCTTTTTAATTTTTGTTAAAAATGTAAAATTAGTCTGAATAAAACTTTTACATTATACATTTTTAGGAGTGACAACTGCTATACTGTGTATTAGAATCTGAAACTATAATACGTCTATTAATGTTAATGTCTTTTAATGTTTAATCTTTATATGTACACTACCTAACAAAAGTTTTGTCATCAATCCCAGTTGTAAGAGCAACAAATAATAACGACTTCTAGTTGATCATTTGGAAAAGTGGCAGAAGGTAGATTTTTCCAATGAATCATCTGTTGAACTGCATCCCAATCATCCCAAATACTGGAGAAGACCTATTGGAACCCGCATGGACCCAAGATTCTCACAGAAATCAGTCAAGTTTGGTGAAGGAAAAATCATGGTTTGGGGTAACATTCAGTATGGGGGCATGCAAGAAATCTGCAGAGTGGATGGCAAGACATTTGTGCTGCCCATTACATTACAAACCACATGAGACGGCAAATTTTTCAGCAGAATAACGCTCCTCATACTTCAGCCTCCACATCAATGTTCCTGAAAGCAAAGAAAGTGAAGGTGCTCCAGGATTGGGCAGCCCAGTCACCAGACATGAATATTATTGAGCATGTTTTGGGTAAGATGAAGAAGGAGGCATTGAAGATAAATCCAAAGAATCTTTATGAACTCTGAGAGTCCTGCAAGAACGCGTTCTTTGCCATCCCAGATGACTTTAATAATAAGTTATTTGAGTCATTGCAGAGATGTATGGATGGGAGTCATACACAATCTTAATTTTTTTGCCACTGCACATTTGTACATTTTTCTGTTCAGTGGCAAGACTTTTGTCTAAGCAAAGTCAGACCTTATTGTCCTAATTTAATAATTAACCACTAATGGCTTGATCATATTTTATTTTGGTAAAATAAGTGTAATCTAGTGGGCTTTGCCTTTCATATTAGCCACTTCTGATACCAAATGATCTACTAGAGGTCAAGTTATTATTTGTTGTTCCTTAAACTTGGATAGGCAACGACTTTTTAC
>CAIGQZ010001474.1:3785407-3798032 GCA_903798205.1 Danio tinwini | reverse complement strand
CCTAAACCCAACTTCTACCTTACTATTACTATTAATAAACAGTTAATTTGTAGTTTATTAAGCTTTTGTAGTAGTGTTAGTTACTGGTTTATTTAATACCGTGAATTGTGACCTAAACTAAAGAGTTACCTTACCTCATAATTTTCTTACCCACCAGTGGTTCTAAACTTTTATGAGTTTCTTTCTTCTGTTAAACATGAAAGAAGATATTTTAAAGAATGTTAGAAAACGATAACCATTTACATCCACTATAGGTAAACAAATACTATGGAAATCATTGAATTGCAGGTTTACAATAATTCTTCAGAATATTTTGTGTTTAACAGAAGACAGAAACTCAGGTTTGGAAAAAGTGCTGTGTGAGTAAATGATGACAATTTCATTTTTTGGGGGATGAACTACCTGTTTAAATCATGTTGCTTGAAGTTTGAGCCTCATTGTACTCTTTTATGTACCTTTTTTATTAAAGGTGCACTAGGAGATCTTGAAAATGCTAGAACTGATAGAATTGAAAGTCAACGTACCACACCGTAAATTCCCATCAAAAGCCACACTTCCCGACCGCATGAACGTGCCCTAGACAACATCACTACAATACTTCACTTAACATTTATCAGAAAGAACACTTGATGATGATGATTATGGTGGTGATTAACCCTAAGCCTAACCCTTACACTTAAAAAGAGGGTAGGTGTTCGATGTTTGCCTGCCATTTTCTATCTGAACCACATCTGTGAACAGATGCATAACATTTCTGCATAAACAGGATGTGCAGAGGTATGCAATTACATCAAATCGTAATATTTAAACTAAATATTTTGATTGGATGAACTTCCAATGAATATTAAAATACATATAAATACCACTGAATATAATGATTGCTATCCTGATGTGAAGACACATTCAAACAGCATAATGTTTCCAAATATTCAAGGCAACCACCTATTGCACCTTTAAGCAAAAACAAATTTGCACCTCTAAAGTTCTTCATCCCCTTTTCAAAGAAGCTGCACGTTCTCCCCGGTTAAAAAAAAAAAAAAAAAGCATCAGCAGCATCAAACCCTGTCCTAATAATGTTCAAACTTTAAAGCCTGCTGATTCTCTTATCTGGCGGTGAACATGTGGAAGGAGGAGAACACTAATCTGATGGCATACAGCATGCCTCGCCTGACACACTTCACTAGACACACACACACGCACACACCTGTGTCCACATAAGCACATTTGTCATGTCTTATGCAAGGCAGGGCTGCGACAGCTTCGCCACACTCCACCCATGATCAGAGTCACAACAATTCACACGCAGCTGCTTATCCAAGCACACCTAAGATGCTGTCAGGCAGTTACGCATTTCAAAGCTGCCCACAGCACATTGACAATACCGTCAGCTAGCCACTTTAATTGAATGTGGGTGATATTTATGACGAATGTGGGCCGCTTGCCTCTGTGCATGTGTATATATGTATGAGTGTGTTTGTGTGGGCGGGAGAGTCAGATAAGATCTGCTTCCGTCAGTACTTTTCCAGAGGAAATGTCATCATTAGTCACAAGCGGGTAGTCAGTGGTCAGTTAAGGCAGATGATATACATAACATGTAATGGAGGAGTACGGTTGGTTAACCTGATTATGTTTACACATGATTTGTAACACATGATTTTTTTTTTATATGAGTCTTTTCAGTGAATCATTTTACAAACTTTGATACTGAATAAAAATGGAAACATTTATTCTTTGCGGTGCCTTTTTTCTATTGCAACCATGACATTTTTTTCAGTGTCTGTGTTTTTGTGCTAGTATCTTGGCTAATTCAGGTATGTCATAAAAAAAATAACTAAGAAACTATCACCACCAGTAGTTGGAAACAAGTGCCTGTCTTATTGACTGATTCACTAAATCATACATGCATACAATTTGTTCAGCTGATTCACTTAAAAACTAAGCAGGTAACTCTTTATTATTTTAATTATTTGTTCAAAAATATACTCATAAAAAAATTTAACACTGTACTGATGCTAAAAGTAAAATAACTTTAAAAATCCACACATGATATTATGCCTTCTAATTTTACCTTTGTCACTACCTGAATTATCTTTTGAACAGCATCTAAAGGATTGTACACACCGGGACGCTTTTCGTTTGCGTTTATTGTCAGCGTTTTCCAAGACGTTTTTCCGGATTCAAACCCAAGCGATTTTCACAGGCGTCAAGCAGAAAAGTATGCAAAATCACTCCTTGACGTTAGATGGCGCTACACAACTTTAAGCTCCTGACACCTGCTTGTAACACAGAGAAAGAAGACAAAGTTGACACGCTTGTTGTTATGGATGGTTCAAGTAGCAGCTTCAGCTCTAGCGATGAAGAAATGATTATTGTTCACCAGTGCAATAAGCAGCTCCACGTTCATCACGCCACTTGGCATATTTTTCCATGTGCGCTTGCATTGAGAGTGTTGCGCTTGAGCGCCTCCAAGTGCTGTTTACTGTAACTTCAGCAGCTCTGTGCACGTGAACAAAAGTGCCAATCTGATTGGTGGAGAAGGTTTTGACGCGGCTCATCAAAACAAAAAAATGAGCATGAGGCGTTTTTTTTAAAAATGACGCTTTTGCGCCTGCCGTTTTGCGTGTTGGTGTGCACGATCACATTGACGCCCTTTATTTAGTCACAAGGCATTAAACATCAATGGAAAACGCGAGCAAAAAACATCTTGGTGTGCACGGGCCTTCAATCTTCACAAATACTGCAGAAGACCTATATTGGAACCCGCATGGACCCAAGATTCTCATAGAAATCAGTCAAGTTTGGTGTAGGAAAAATCATGGTTTGGGTTTACATTCAGTATGGGGGCGTGTGAGAGATTTGCAGAGTGGATGGCAACATCAACAGCCTGAGGTATCAAGACATTTGTGCTGCTCATTACATTACAAGCCACAGGAGAGGGCACATTTTACAGTAGGACAGCGCTCCTTCTCATACTTCAGCCTCCACATCAAAGTTCCAGAAAACAAAAAAGGTCAAGGTGCTCCAGGATTGGTCCACCCAGTCACCAGACATAAACATTATTGAGCATGTCTGGGGAAAGATTAAGGAGGAGGCATTGAAGATGAATCTAAATAATCTTGACAAACTCTGGGAGTCTTGCAAGAACACTTTATTTGCCATTCCAGATGACTTTATTAATAAGTTATTTGAGTCATTGCAGAGATGTATGGATGCAGTCCTAAAAAGCTCATGGAGTCATAAACAATATAAATTTTCCACTGCACCATGACTTTATATTCTATACTGTACATTATTTATGTTAAGTGACAAGATTTTTGCCTAAGCAAAGTCAGACCTTAGTGTCCTAACTATATAATTAAAAATCATGGCAAGACCATATTTCATTTTGGCAAAATAAACGTAATCTAGAGGCCTTTCCTTACATTTAAGCCACTTCTAATACCAAACGATCAATTAGAAGTTATTAATATACTTATAATTATAGTTATTAATAGTTATTAATATATTTATAAACTTGGATAGTGGTACTGTATATCTTGATTCCAACACATGCAATTGGACTCTCAAAATGTTTTTTTTTTTTCAAAAATAAGTGACATGGTCAATAACATCAGCTCACATATCATTTAAACAACAAGACGATAACTAGTCTGAAGGAACCGTATGTGTTTTTTTTTTTCCTCAAACCAACAATTTCCCAACCCATTGAATACAGAACAGTACCCAGACATTTCAGATGTGTAACAAGCAACAAATCACTCCAAACCATTTGTTTTGGACACATTTGACTTCTGAAGAGGCATGTTAACAGCTCACTAAGAACTAAGAACAGACTTTCAGACATCTAATAATGATTCAATTTAACAAGTCGCTGACTCACAGACTGTTCAGTTTTCAGGATATTTTCAAATCACAGTGATTCAGTTCAATAACTTGCAGAATCAATAGCCATCTCTTTCAAATGTGAGAATTTCAGTGAACTGGGTCAACAGTTATCTGACTAATGAGGATAATGTATGTAAAACATGGTGGAAATACTGTATGTTATATTGTTGTTATTTCATGTGTAAGCATTTTTTTTATTTCAGTTGAGAGAAATGAGGGAATTATAATATAAATGTAAATTATATTTGGCATAACAGCTATGGATTTAGCGAAACAAAAGACTTGTGAATTGCACATTTGCAATTTACGGGAACAAATTAAAATGAATATGGAAAATAGTTATTTTAAATAATACATTTACTGCATAATATTCCTATATTTGTATTAAATTAATGCTGTGTTTTTGATCAAAAGAGAACCTTTTCAGAAAAAAATCATAGCAGCTTAAATGTACAGTAAACACCTTTATTAATAAACTATATAAACAATCATACTATAGTTGCCTACATATGTACAGTAGAAATCAGAATTATTAGCCCTCCTGAATTATTAGCCCCCCTGTATATTTTCCCCAACATGATTATTTTTTTCAACAAGATTATATTAATTTCTAAACATATTATTTTTAATAACGAATTTCTTATATCTGATTCCTTTTATCTTTACCTTGATGACAGTACATAATATTTTATTAGCTAATTTTCAATATATTCAGCTTAAAGAATTTAAAAAAAAAATAGGTTCATTAGGCAAGTTAGGGCAATTAGGCAAATCATTGTACACTGTCTCAAAAACAAAAACAAAACAAGCAATAATATATCATACAAAATAAGACTGCTTATACAGGAATAAGAATTACTACTCTTCGTACACATCGTAAAACCCAACAGTCAACTTTATCAAATGAAATGAGTGTAATTAACTCAAAATTCACTGAAAGTTAATTCTACTCATTTGAAAAGAGTTTTGAACTCAGTGTTGAAGGTAATGCGTTAATTAAATACCTCATTACTTCAACTTAAATGGAGTAAGTTCACAGTACTCGTATAGATTAGCTTTTTAACTCAAATGCTTTGTAGCAATCAGTTTCCTCAAACGGTTTGAGTTGCCCTAACTTATTGGGTTTTACTGTACTCCGTTGGTTTGAGTTCTCTTCATTTATTAGGTTTTACTGTGGTCAAATTGCTTCATTTAGTCAAATGGGTTAAGTTCACAGTACTCATTAGGATTAGTTTTTGAACTTAAATGGTTTGTTGCAATCGGTTTTCCCAAATGGTTTGAGTGACCTTGACTTTTTAGGGGTTTACAGTGTGCGTAAGGCTTAAATTCAAAATGGTGTATTCGAATGAAGATAAGAGTTTGATCAAAGGTTTACAAGAACTGAAAGGCTACAATGCTTTACATTTTCTTCATGGATTTCTGACTAAAAACTGACAAAAGGTGGATTGGATTACTTGTTGGCAAAAACTGAACGTTACTTTATTTCTGTGTGTGCTAATTTATTTAGCAAGTAGTAAAATTGAAGTGTTCTGACAATATCCAGGTTATCATTGCTTAACAAGGTTATGTGGTCATATAAACAAGGTGAGGTAAAAAAATGTACATATATCATATACTTTCATCTATTTGCCATCTAATTACATTCATTCATTCATTCATTCATTCATTCATTTTCTTTTCGCCACAGCAGAATGAACCGCCGACTTATTCAGCACGTGTTTTACGCTGCGGATGCCCTTCCAGCTGCAACCCATCTTTGGGAAACATCCATACACACTCGTTCACACTCATACACTACGGATAATTTTAGCTTACCCAATTCACCTGTACTGCATGTCTTTGGACTGTGGGGGAAACTGGAGCACTTAGAGAAAACCCACGCAGAGAACGCAGAGAGAACATGCAAACTCCACACAGAAACACCAACTGACCCAGCAGAGGCTTGAACCAGCAACCTTCTTGCTGTGAGGTGACAGCACTGCGCCACTGCATCACCCATCTAATTACAAAATATAATTAAAGTTGGAGGTTGTGTTTTGTAGACAATCCAAAAATATATATATTGCTTAAAGGGGGTAATAATATTGACCTTTTAATTAAAAACTGCTTTTATTCCAGCCAAAATAAAGCAAAAAAAAAAAAAAGACTTTCTCTAGAAGGAAAAAAATATAGGAAATACAGTGAAAATGTTTTGCTCTGATTAACATAATTTGGGAAATATTTAAAAAAGAATAAAAAAAAATCACAGATGGGCTAAGAATTTTTACTTCAATTGTATATATTTCTTCTTCTTCTTCTTTTTCTTTTTCTTTTTCTTCTTCTTCTTCTTCTTCTTCTTCTTCTTCTTATTATTATTATTATATTATTATTATTGTCAAATAATAAAAAAAAAACTACTAAATGTAAAGTCACTAAATTTCTATTATGAACAGGTTCATTGAAGCAGAGTTGAATATTTCCTGTCTTCCCCTTAGTTGTGCTGAATTTGGTCTTGCCCACTACATGAGGGTTAAGTAATCTGGCAGGGATCCATCAGGCCTTCCTTTCCCTGGTGTTTTTTCTCTCCTGACGCTTGAGAAACAGAAGGCTCAGCTGTGTTGTCCCCTCACGGCTTATGATGAAGAATAGACACTCCATCAGTGCAAAATGAAGAGATGATGGCGAGTGCCAACTAACACGCCGGGCAACATGTCTGCCACTGGCATTCAGGGAGCCTCAAGTCTCAACAGCCGATTTGATTCAGCCCCCAAAAAAAAAGAACATAGAATCACTTCAAAGATTTACCCCCTAGTGCGTTGGGAGCCCCTTTCCTTGGCTGCCCTTTCTGCTTGATTGACAGATGAAGTCTCTTCTTTGTCCATTCATTCAAGCTTGTCCACAGGCAAACATCCACCATGACACATTCTGATTACTTCATATTGACTATTTGGGCCTCTTGATGGAATAAGAAGCAGATGAAAAGGAGAATATTCGGGGGAGTCTCATTTTTATGAAAGCTCAGAGAAAAAAAAACAGCAATATGATGAATAGATGAAAATATGATATCTTCATCCAGACATGCCTTCAAAATACCATATCCGCTGGTTTTATTACTGTGATATCAAATAAAAAAAATTCACTTCCCGACGTACACTTACAACACAGGTGGCGGTGCGAAAGAAAAATCATAATGTTGAAGTCGCAGTTAAGATTAGGGTTTAGTATTCTTTAATCTTTATGTGGTTGGTGAAAAAGGCGGAAAGAGTGGCTGTTAAAATGAAAATGTGATATTTCATTTTTTAAAAACAGTTATTTTATTTCTACTAAGAAATAACATTTGATGTTGAAATTAAATAAATACATCAAAACATTCAAGAAAACTGGTTTTAGATGATCAAATGTGATTTTATGTGGTTAACTATAAAACATCCTGTAAGTTTACACACACAAGAACCGATTCGTTTTTTCATAAGGAATTTATTACTATCCTGCCAGTGCAGTAAGATTTTAAACAGCAAACAATGCAAATCTAAATTTCCTTTTAAATTATTCACAAAACAATTTCCATAATGATATAAAAACAACAAAAAAAAGGTTAATCAACTTCAACCTTTGTTATTATTTTGATGAAATGATTACTGTGATTTAAAATGTTTTGAATTGACTTTTTTAATTCTGCGATTAGCTAAAAAAATACAGCATTGGTTAAAGATTTGTGTTTTAAGTGGATTTGTATTGCTCAGGTGTGATGATTGATGATTTTGTGGGTCTCGTCTTTCAAATCTGATCTTTATTTAGTATTTTCTATTGGATTCAGGTCATTGGCTGGACCATTCTACAGCTTGATTTTCTTTCTCTGAAATCATTTGAGTTTCCTTGGCTGTGTTTTGGATCATTGTCTTGCTGAAATGTCCACTCTGATTTCATCTTCATCATCCTGCTAATGTAGATGTTGGAATGAAGCAGCTAATATTCATTTACAATGATGAAGGGCAGTGGGTTGCTGAAGAACCACTGAAAGATTTCAGGTGCTGTCTGGAATTTCACTGCCTTCTACACCTTTCTTTCTTCGTGTGTTCAATACTTTTTTCCTGTGTCATTTCATTTGATTACACAACTTAATTTGTAAATTAATTTGATTTGTTTTCTTTTCATACACTCTAAATAAAGGTACAGGAGCTGTCACTAGGGTGGTACCTTTTTAAAAGGTACACATTTGTACTTAAAGGGTCCATATTGGTACCTCAAAAGTATATATTAGTACCTATAAATTTTAAGAGGAACATTTTTGTACTTTTTAGATACTAATATGTACCCTTAAGGTATCAATGTGGACCTTTTAGATACAAATTTGTGTCTTTTGAAAAAGTACCACCCCAGTGACAGCTCGCGTACCTTTTTTTCCTGAGAGTTTATATGTATTTCATTTTTATATATTTCTTCATACATTTCTTTCTTTGTTATAAACATCTATAGTGAAATGTTCAAGTCAACAGCTGAAATTCAACTCTGCTATCGTGTGATGATTTCAGATTTTCATGTATTGTAATTGTAAAGTCTTCATGCGTGTAAAAGTTGTACTGCACTATAAAATTTATACATCCGCAAATCAAAATGCACAAGCTATTAAACAAACTAAAAAATAAATAAAATAAAACACTGGGATAGCTTCAAACTATTTCTGAGAAAGCATGATTTATTAAAGGAAGCAAACACAGAAAGACGACGAAGACTCTAAATTATCTAAAGAGTTTGAAGTGATTTTGCTTGTAAGACGGTTCAACCTGAATAATTTTGCAGGGATTTCTGAAGAATCAAAATGTGCAGGAAAATCAATTACCTCACAAATAATCCAAAGATAAACACACAAAACCATACATTAGTGCATGTTTAAGGCACTAAATCTGTTCAGATGTTCACAAAAACAAACCTTTAAATGTACACTAAATAGTGACATTACTAAGGAGTGTTGACTCAGATGATTCTGCCTGTGTTTGTGCACAATACAAGGACAATCTGAGTGTGCATTCATCTTTTCAATTCATCTTTATTTGTATAGCGCTTATACAATGTAGATTGCGTCAAAGCAGCTTCACATGGAAGTTTATAGTGAATTGAAAAGTGTCAGTTCAGTTTTCAGTGTTTAAGTTCAGTTTAGTTTAGTTTAGCTCAGTTCAGTGTGGTTTAATAATCACTACTGAGAGTCCAAACACTGAGAAGCACTTCCATCGATGCGCAGCTCTACAGATCCCGAACCATGCAAGCCAGTGGCGACAGGGGCGAGGAAAAAACTTCACCAATTGGCGAAAGTGAAGAATTTAAAAAAACCTCGAGAGAAACCAGGCTCAGTTGGGCACGACCATTTCTCCTATGGCCAAACGTCTTGTGCATATACGGACACAGTCTAATTCAGGGACTGCATGTTTTCAAGAGGGACCATCTTTATCTAGGTGCTCTAATACCTTCAGTAGGATATTAAATTATAGATTGTATGCTGCTGAAATATGACATTAAAGAGCAGTATGGACATGCTTAAGGGCTGCACTCTCCTCTATATACTGACAGTAATTGCTTCCATACAGCCATACACGTGTACTCAAGCTAAGCTATTAATTAAAGATGAGCACAGGGTATTAACCCATTATAAGCAGTGACTGTAAAGAAGTTTTTCTTTTCATTTAAACAGCTACTGACTGGTGTTTTAGTGGCTTTTCTGTACATAGCCCACTTATTATATGGCTAATTTCCACAAAACATAAAATTTAGGCATAAAACATTGTTTCAACAGTGGAGCATATGCTAACCTATTATGTATTATAAACCTGACTGCTTCCTATTTAGAATTAACAGCATTATCAGAGACCTGAGAGTTTTTTGTTTATTTTAATGTCTTGGTTGTACAATTCATTTGTATATTTTAAGTCATAATAATTTATGCCTAAATTATGCAATTCATCAGATTATTAGGTTTATTAGATTATTGTGAGGTTTTCATGTGCATATGTGTAGATGTTTTCCAAATTTGTTGGTGTCTTTTTCCGTTAACACACACTTGCAACACCTTTGAGCTCTCGTGGCCACTGTATTTTTATGTATACACTACCTGACAAAAGTCTTGTCGTCGATCCCAGTTGTAAGAGCAACAAATAATAACTTGACTTCTAGTTGACCATATGGAAAAGTGGCAGAAGGTAGATTTTTTTTTCGATGGATCATCTGTTGAACTGCATCCTAATTATCACAAATACTGTAGAAGACCTATTTGAACCCACATGGACCCAAGATTCATACAGAATATAAGTTTGGAGAAGGACAAATCATGAATTGGGTTATATTCAGTATGGGGGTGTGCAAGATATCTGCAGAGTGGATAGCAACTTCAGCAGCCTGAGGTATCAAGACATTTGTGCTGCCCATTACATTACAAACCACAGGAGAGGGCAAATTTTATATGATAGTCCTCCTCATACTTCAGCCTCCACATCAAAGTTCCTGAAAGAAAAGAAGGTCAAAGTGCTCCTGGATTGGCCAGCCCAGTCACCAGACATGAACATTATTTAGCATGTCTGGGTTAAGTCGGAGAAGGCATTAAAGATGAATCCAAACAGTCTTGATAAACTCTGGGAGTCCTGCAAGAAGACTTGCTTTGCCATTCCAGATGAATTTATTAATAAGTTATTTGAGTCATTGCAGAGATGTATGGATGCAGTTGTCCAAGCTCATGGGATTCGAACACAATATTAATTATTTTTCCTCTGCACCATGACTTTATATTTTATACTGTACCTGTACATTATTTCTGGTAAGTGACAATACTTTTGTCTTAGCAAAGTCAGACCTTACTGCCTTATTAAATAATAAAAAATCAAGGCATGATCATATTTTATTTTGGTAAAAAAAAGAGTAATCTTGAGGTCTTTGCCTTTCATATAAGCCACTTCTGATCAACTAGAAGTCAGGTGTTATTATTTGTTGTTCCTAAAACTTGCATAAGCGACAAGACTTTTGTCAGATAGTGTTGTAGTACCTGTAATTAAACTGACTTTAAAATCTGTTAATAGAATTTTGATGACAACAGACTTTTCCATAACAAAAGTTATGTATAAAATAATTATTTAATTTATGGAGAAAAAAAAATGGGATAAAAACATACAAATTCAGTTGATCTCATTCACTACACTCAGTCATTGTGTGTGTGTTGGTTGTGTAACCGATGCAGTATTTTTCCCTCGTAGTCAAAAAATATCTCTGTGAGTGGACAAAAATACATTATTCAGCTGTACTTTGCCATATAGATACTCAAATGAGCAGTCTGCTGATATATAATGGCATACCCAACAGTCCAGCCCATAAGTACACCCATAAACACACACACACTCTCTCTCTATCTTTTTTTCTCTTAAATGGCTGACTGCACTGTCATATGGATTACATCTTTAGTGTGCTGAAGGTCTGCCGAGCAATTCCAGAGGTTACACCCTACAGGGACTCCATTAAACTCCAAAATTCAGAGTTACATAACCTTTTAAAGGGGCCACATGCTTACTTAAAGCAAGGTTGAGTTCACATTGAGCGACTGAAAGTAGAGGGAGGGCAAAAAGAACAGCCCTGATGTAACGTCACGTCAAACGGTGGTACCGCTCGCTCTGGAACAAGCTACAGCGCATCTTACTTTACCGTGCAAATCCGTGATTGGATTGAAGAGCGGATATAGCAAGCAAACACTCAGTACACTCTCACGCAACTAATCTGGCACACTAACAAGCTTTTAATTGGCCTTCTCTTTCAGATGAAATGTGTTCCCAGCCATGAAATGAAATGCTTTTAATCAGGCTAAAGGAGTTAACTTACTGTAGATTGTTCCATTATACTATCAACATCTGCATTGAAAATTTCTCCATAGATGTTGAAAAATGATTTTGCCTGCAGCGCGAACAGAACAAATGGCAATTTTTCGGAATGTGAAGTCTGAAATGACATTGGATTAAAAAAATATAATAATAAAATGTAACTGTTATTGAATATGTTAGCTATCAGAAAATAAAAGTGAACACAAACAGTAAAGAATGGATTTGTAGCATGTTTTCTATTTAAAAAAAAGTTACAATAAAAATAGCAAGAAAGAGTGAAATAAATATGGATAGCATGCACTGTTGCAATTTGTACTTTACTTAGAAAAATTCTCCATGGATGTTGAAAAAGGATTTTGCCTGCAGTGCGAACAGAACAAATGGCAATTTTTCGTAATGAGAAGCCTGAGATGACAATGGGTAAAAAAAGTTAAAATGCTACAGTAAGTGTTATTGAATATGTTTGGAATCATAAAATAAAAATTAACACATAAAATACACAAACACACACAAAAAAGCAAGAAAGAAATTAATGAAATAAATATGGATAGCATGCTTGAGGCAATTTTTTTTTATAAATTTAATTGTCAAATAGGCAGTAGATCTGTATAGAACAACATGTTTACAAATAAATGTGTGCTAAGGCCCAATCCCTATTCTAACTCTTAGCCCTTACCCCTCGTTTTGCGTGTTCACGTGAAGGGGTAGGGGTGTCCCAGTTCTGTTTAGCTTGAAGGCGTAGGGCTAAAGGGAAGTGCTTGATAGCCCTTGATACATAGATTTTTTAGGACCACACTCAAAACCAAGGGGTAAGAAATGTTCCCAGAATACACTATCTACAACTGCAGCATGGCTGCACATGGAAGTCAGAAGATGCACAAATCAGTATTTTTTGTCATTATTATGAATTT
>CAIGQZ010001474.1:3752101-3764910 GCA_903798205.1 Danio tinwini | reverse complement strand
TATATATATATAAATAAATTGAATAACAAAATCTGAACCAATATCCAACCCTATTTGTTGTCAAATCTTTGGCATTTAGAAGGACATTTACATTGATCAAAGAGTTAGTCATTTATGTCATTCAAAGTGTCTAATTCAAATATTTAGTATTCATTTGGGCAGCACAGTGGCTCAGTGGTTAGCACTGTTGGTTCAGTTGGCATTTCTGTATGGAATTTACATGCTTTCCCTGTTTTGTGGGTTTCATCTGGGTGCTCCGGTTTCCCCTACAGTCCAAAGACATGCACTAGTGAACTTAATAAACTAAATTGGCCGTAGTGTATGTGTGTGTGTGTGTGTGTGTGTGCATGTGTATAGGTGTTTCCCAGTATTGAAAGGGAATCTTGCAAACAATGGCTGAAATGGTTGTCGGTTTATTTCGCTGTGACGGAAGAGACTAAGCTGAAGGAAAATGAATAAATGAATGAATGAATAAATGAATGAATGAATGAATGAATGAAAGTATTTATTTACCTTGCAATATACATAACGTTCTGGAAGGATCTTGCATTCATATTGACTGATGTAATCTTTATTGAAGCTCTGCTTCACCTTGCCGCATACTCCATCAGCTAATTGTTATCATGCAACCTTGATGAAACACAATCATTTTTAATAAAACTGAGCCAGAGATGACAGCCAGCAGTTGATGTACCTAACTGAGCGAGAAGCAGCAGAGGGGATAAAAAAGCAAGAGAAATAACAGATGAAATGAAAACCATAACACCACTGAGAGCAGAGGGAGAAAAAAACCAATGGCTATATGCGGCAAAGACAGATGAAGGGAAACTGATAGAGATATACAAGAAGAGACCGAAAGCAGAACGGATAGCATTCCGTCTCCATCAAAAGACGAGTATGGGGGAACAACAGAGAGAAACAGCAGACACATGGGAACTCGGAGGATACACTTTACTCAGCACAAAGCCCCAGGGTTTTAGGACCAGCAGTAAATGGAGAGTGACATTTTAAACAGTATGCATAATGAATAAGCCCGAGTGAGGAGAAAAACACAAGCAAGGCATAGCAGCTGCCACCGCAGCCAGTGATCGAATGAGCGTGTGTGGCCAGACTTAAATACACCCTTACCGTTGGCAAGGTGCACTTCGCCCAGTGTGCCGAGATTTAATTTAGTGCGTTGGAAGAGAATATATCACTTTGATCTCTGCACTATGAGGATCCTGGACTCTGACATTCCTTTATGTCTAAGGCAAAGCGCTGGTCAAAACGGAGCATCAGGCACAACAGTTGCTGAAGTGCTCTTATTACACATGAGTGGGAGAGTGCGCTTCGTGATGTGGGCCCTTTGATTCTTTTATTGTCTATGAGAGGATCTAGTGTCAATCAGAAGAGCTGCATTCCTCCAGGGCAGTAGGGGGCAGCGGTGATCAGTGCAGGATTACAGCGGCATCCCATTCCCGACATGCATCATTCTGGCGTCATCCGCTGCTAAGCAGACCTCACAGAGGCAGACGCTGTCAGGCCTAATCCTCTTAAACTAGATTTACAAACTGCAGGCATGATGCAGACATATCATATAGCAGGAATACAACACATGTCCATTGTGTAGGCAAGATTTAAGCCTTTGCTGCAGGTGAAATGAGAGAACAGTCAGAAATAATGATGAAACCAAAGCAGACGAATATTCCTTTGCGCATTCGCTGACAGCTTACGAAGCAGGGTGAGAAATGGCAAGGAACGGCGCACTGGCAGGCAGCTCTTCTGTATCATAAATTTGCAAAAAGGCAAATAAATCAAACAGGAGGTGTTGCACGGAGTGATCAAATAATGTGGTAAGAAAATGTGACAAACAAGAGCGCGAGTGCTGGAATGGGGCTTCCCTCCTTCCGCTCGAGCCAAAGTCACCCTGCAGGACCTGTGACTACAGACTGATGGAAAAAGAGCGAGGCGGCATGAGGCTTTAATACATTTGATATAAAATATTCAAGCCCGTTGCATTAATCTGCCTTTCCCTCAGGCCCTCAGAGCAATGTTTGTCCTGTGCAGTCCTGACAGAGGACAAAAAGGGAGACTCTCACCTGCCTCTGCCATGCAACTTTACTGTATAATACCCGAAGAAAGCTTTAGCAGGTAGCGTTTCAAGCAAATTTCCATGACAGTCGCTTGCCTGGTGCAGGACTCCCGAGTGTCTGCGTTGTGCAAATTGAAATCTTTTGTAACGCACACATTTTTAATCACTCAAGCAAAAATGTGCTCTGTCATACCCGAGCCTCAGGAATATGACATCATGATAATGCTGATTGGCTGATTCCAAGCCTGAGCTGTGATGATGTGAAAGGCAGCAGATGGAAACTATAAGTGCCTACAGATCAAACAGAGCAACATCAAGGATATGTGTTGCGAAGGGTAAAGCAATCGTGCACAATGCAATATGTGTACCTTGAATGCAGTGTAATTGGCTTTGGATAAAAGTCACAATTTTAAGAGCTCTTCTAGCATAAAAAATGAATTATGTCATTGTCAATTAATCAGTAAAAGAGATAAAAAGGATCTTTATTACTAGATTTGCTAAAGATCGAATTGAAGAAATCTAATTTTCTTGTTTTGAGTTGAAGTTTAAAATGTAAAAGAAATAACATTTATTCATTCATTTTTACTTCGGCTTAGTCCCTTTATTTTGTCAGGGGTTGCACCACAGAGGAATGAACAGCCGCAACCCAGTACTAAGAAACACCCATACACACTCACATTCACTCTCATACACTACGAACAATTTAGTTCATCAAATTCACCTATACCACATGTCTTTGGACTGTGGGGGAAACCGGAGTACCCGAAGGAAACCTATGACAACATTGGGAGAACATGCAAATTCCATACAAAAATGCCAACTGGCCCAGCTGGAACTCAAACCAGCGACCTTCTTGCTGTGAGGCAACAGTGTTAACAACAGAGCCACCGTGCTGCCCAAAAAAATAACAATAAAATCAAACAAATTATTGCCTACACATCTAATTAAAGTGGGTCTACAAAAATTAATTAATGTCCTTCGGCTTAGTCCCTTTATTCATCAGGGGTCACCACAGCGAAATGAACTGCTAACTTATCCAGCATACGTTTTACACAGCGTTTAAATGCCCTTTCAGCTACAACCCATCACTTGAAACATTTATTTTATTTTATTTTATTTTATTTTATTTTATTTTATTTTATTTTGCCTCAACACACTGGAAGCAGTTTGATTTTGAGTGCAACTATTTTTTAGAAAACAAATATGGAAAAATATCAATGTTACAATTAAATGAACAAATGAAGAAAAAACTATAAACAAACAAACAAACAAATATGCACAGATACATACATGCTTGCATACACACATATTTCATGCTAATTTATTGATATACTAAGAACATGTCACCCAAAATTGATCCATGCACAAGTTCTTATACACTTGAATTTCTTGCTTCTATTGAACACAAAACAATGTTCGGACAAAAAAACTGCTATTGATATCCATTGCTTGAACAAAAAATGGTAACACTTTAAAATAATGGTCCATGTTCGGTTATGGTCCATTAATGTATTTACTTACATGAACAACAATTAGTAATACATTTATTACTGTATATATTCACCTTTGTTAATGTTAGGTAATGTTATTTAAGTTAAACATCATTAGTTCATGTTAACTCATGGTGCATTAACTAATGTTAACATGAACAGCTCTGGATTTTAATAACGCATTAGTTAATGTTGAACTATGATAAATAAATGCTTTACATGATTATTCATACTTTGTTAATGTTAGTAAATACATTAAATAACTAATTATTCTAAAGCGTTACCCCCCAAAACATGTGTATATCTTTATGTATGTTCAACAGAGAAAAAGAAACTCAGATATGTTTAGAACAGTGAAGGATGAGTAAATGATTTTTCAATGTTCATTTTTGAGTGAACTCTCTCTTTAAGCAACCATAAACTGTACAATGATGACTAGGCAAAAAAAAAAAGACCCCTTTTGGTCACATCCGCTTTTCAAATGTCTGCATGAGTGGCTATCATCACCCCAATCAAATGCCTTTTTAAGATCACAAGCAGATTATCTGAACAATTTGTCTGAATCATGCACAAAGAACACACTTCTCTCCTGAGTGTCGGATGAGTTTATCTCTGCATCTGTAATGAGACATGACACTGAGAGCCCAAAGCCACTGCCCAAAGCAGAGCTCACTGATGCCCTGGAGGAGTCCAGCACATGCTTATCTAGGACACCAGATCCACAGCTGGCCACATCTGGACAAACACACACAAATGACATAATCTAGAAAACACACACACACACACACGCACAGTATTTAATAAATAGTACGCAAACCACACAGCTGTTGTGGATTTAAAAAAAAAAAAAACAAGTGCTGAATACCCACCCCGAACACCCTGTTTTTGATGGGTTCGCCCTGGGTTTGACCTGAAGCAGGATCGAGCTTGCCTGAATCACAGAGTCGTCACGTCCCCTATCATGAATATATTTAGCACCACACGCTCCCTGCACTGCACCCAAACATGTAAAACACACACTCGTTTTTCACACATACACTCTCTCAAAACGTCATGCACACACACAAGCACACACACAAAAGGCATTGGCAATCTAACCAATCTTCAAGCAATCTACCACAACAAGTGTCTCTGGTTGGCCTTTTGACATTGAGCAGTGAGAGGCAGGCATCACAGCCTTACCTCTCCACTGCTCTATTATAAACACTCTGCCTCCGGGCTGTTTCGCTGCTCTCTGGACAAACTGAGCTCCATGACGGAACAGAAAAATCATCTATCGCAACAGCCCATGTCACAAAGATTGCTTGCAGCAGACGGCATGGTGAAAACATGATCTCACACATACATCTATAACTGTCATGACACAACTTGAAGAGATGCGTAGTGCTATCAAGTAGAAAAAAAAACAAAACACAAACATTGGGTTTATATGGCAGGCGACATGGTGGCTCAGTGGTTAGCACTGTCACCTCACAGCAAGAAGGTTTCTGCTTCGAGTCTCAGTTGGGTCAGTTGGCATTTCTGTGTGAGGTTTGCATGTTCTCCCCATGTTCACATGGGTTTCCTCAGGGTGCTCCGGTTTCCCCCACAGTCCAAAGACATGCGCTATGAGTGAATTGAATAAACTAAATTGGGCGTAGTGTATATGTGTGAATGAGTGTGTTCGGATGTTTCCCAGCACTGGGTTGCAGCTGGAAGGGAATCCGCCGTGTAAAACATATGCTGGGATAGTTAATGGTTCATTCCGCTGTGGCAATCCCTTATGAATAAAGGGACTAAGCTGAAGAAAAATGAATGAATGAATTAATGAATGAATGGGTTTATATGGTAACATTACAGTACCATCTTGCATATGATGTTATAGCAAAACATTTAAAAATACACACATTTAAAATATAAACATTTTAGTTTTAAATTATAGTTATAAATTATAGTATATTATAGTATGAGAGTTATTATACTAGTTACTAAACTAAAACCGCAAACAATTTACTACTGTACGTTAAAATCTGTGTGAACCAGAAGTAAGAAATCAGTTTTTTTCATTATGTTGATGTATTTCCAACAGAATATTAAGCAGTGGGCGGAGCTTTATTTTTGTGCATCATTCTCTGTAAGCAAACTAACCGTAAGAGGGGCGTGGTTAATAATATTGTGGCTGAAGCCGTCAAACTGATTTCAACAGAGAAGGACCGCCACTCAAAGTGACTATGATACATCATGTATTTAAATTAAATTAATTATATATTCAAACATATTTGATTTCAGCAATAGTCTCAAAGGAAATGTTATATATTTATTTCTAATCAGCCTATCACATGGCAGCAACTCAATGCATTTAGACATGTAGACATGGTCAAGATGATTTGCTGCAGTTCAAACCGAGCATCAGTATGGTGAAGAAAAGTGATTTAAGTGACTTTGAACACGGCATGATTGTTGATGCCAGATGAGCTGGTCTGAGTATTTCAGAAACTGCTTATTTACTGGGATTTTCATGCACAACCATAATGCATGAAAAATAAAAAAAAAATCTTGACTTGACCCTACACACGATAATTAATTCTGCTTTTCTATGATTAAGCCAATTATATTTCAAGGTCAGGAGAGAATCGTAAAGGCGGTCGCAGAAGTCTTCACGTTTTATATTTGTTGCTCAGCAACATGGACATCTCCAAGTGGTATTAAAAGGGTCACATACTGTATTTTTAATGTATAATTCACCCAAAGATGTGTAATGACGTATTTTCAGCTGCTAAATCACTAATATTAATATTATTATCATTATATTACTAATATTATTTTTGTTGTTTTACCACATATTTAAGAATTAACAATAATAATAGCCTACTCATTTATTCATTCATTTCCTTTTCGGCTTAGTCCCTTTATTTATCTGGGGTCGCCACAGCGGAATTAACCACCAACTTATCCAGCACGATTTTACGCACCAGATGCCCTTCCAGCCACAACCCATCTCTGAGAAATAATAGCCTACTCATTAACTTTTATTTTACATCTACAGAATTGTAAGAAAATCGTGATCTCGGTTTTAAGCAAAAAAAAATCGTGATTCTCATTTTAGCCAGAATCATGCAGCCCTAGGCATAACCATCTCTAGGGTTTACAGTGAATGGTAAAGGAAGGAAATGGGGAAGGAGGATGAGGAAATATCTGATATTAAAGCATTTAAATTGTTGTTTAAAATTTAAATATCACTATAATATAATAACCAAAAATACTGTCATTTAGATCCAACAAATGTAGACGTTGTGAGCATTAAACAGTGAGCATTAAGACTTTTTTCAAAAACATTTACAAATAATAAAAAAACAGTACAATATAAATACATAAAACACATTTCATCGCACAACCAACATAACACAAAACACTTTCACAACACTGACTGCCACGCTGAAATCCTCATCTCACACACACCTTTAGCAGTCACGGTGCACTTTGAAAAGATGTACACTGCTTTTGAACAGAAAAAAATTATATTTAAAAAAAAAGGAGGAGGGAGCCTGTAGGCCAGAAAGAGAAATCCATCAGTTTACCATGACTCTCAAATCTTTAAGCCATATCTTCCCATAATCTTTATTATTCCCTCTGAAATTCGCTGGCCAGGCTGGACGAATGGCAAATGGCATCCACACTATGATGTCTGCCATCACTAAGGAGGGAGGGGTAGACGCTCACAAAGGATACATTAACAGCCCTTCCATCCAGATGGCTGAATGAGTTCCAGAGGGAAGACACACACATACACATACACACACAGAAAGATAAGGCAGGTGTGGGAAAGGCCACTAGCCTTAATTTTAGTTGAGACTGCATGCTTGAGCACATCTTATCATATTCCAGCAGAGCAGTATGCCACGCTGGGATCAAAGTGCTCATATTTAATGTTGAAGGGCCTGTATGCACAGCACGCCTACAGCCATGCCATGGAGAGAGAGAGAGAGAGCTGGAAAGCGGACCTCAAAATATTTGCAGAGATGTGCATGTTTGACAAGGTGAAAAGGGGAGTCTTTGAACTCCGCAGCCTAAGTGCTACATGAACTTCGGGTATGTGTGTAAGCATTAGGCGCTGCACTGACTCATTTAGTTCTGCCAGAGTCCACTAATTCTGAAGCATAGTTCAGCTGCAGAATATCAGATGTGCATGAATATATATGCAAGTGTGTGTGTGTGTGTGTGTGTGTGTGTGTGTGTACTTGTTTATGTGGTTATGAGGACAACAAATTGTATAATGACATGGTTATATCTATGGTAGGTGTCACTTTGTTAATCCTTGAACCACCCCTCCAAGAAAAAAAAAACTGGATTGCATTTCTTAACTCCTAATGTCGCTAGTTAACACACTCAATGCATTTTTTTAACTCATCCCATCATTTCTAAATTATCAACCTTTGGCAAATGGTTAATATGTTGGTTTATGGTAAAAGTACAGGAATTATTACATATACTATGAAAAATCTCAAAATATGAAGTGTAAGACCAATTTTTTTTAAACATAATCAAAATAAAATACTAATGTAATTTTTTGAAGTAATTCAGATTCTCATTTAACATGTTTTTTTTTTTTTTTTTTTTACAATAAAACCAAAATCAAGTGTAGTAGTGCAACAGGATTATGTTTGTTTTATTTTATTTGTAAACCAACAATGTTGTGTAGTGTAAACCATTATACAAAATATGGTCAACCATTTGGTGGAGCAGGCAGTTAAACTGTTGTTTACACATCTAGTGTCCTTGTAATTTGAAACACCTTAAAAATAATACTTAATGGGATATTATACAAGTAGTGATACAACTGTGTGTGCACATGTGTACATTATATTCCTGACATTATGGGGACAAATTAAGTATAGCATTACCAGTAAATTTTGGCCTTGTGGGGACTTGTGGTTAGCTCATATATCACACAGAATGTAGTGTTTTGAAAATGTAAACATTCTGAATGTTTTCTGTGAGGGTTGGGTTTAGGGATTGGGGGATATGTATTAATATATAGTAACATAAATATTCATATAGGCCATCATATAGATAGATAAAAAAAAAAGATCCATGGACTAACTGATCGCTTGATCATTACCACTATTTATAAACATTTATTCATTGTCCTTTGGTTTAGTCCCTGATTATTAGGGGTCACCACAGCTAAATGAAGCACCAACTATTTCAGCATATCACCACCTTAGGTTTTGTCTGACATTTTTGTCAAAATTGAGTTATTGACATATTCTTGTTAAATGACAACTTATTTACATTATGAGACATTTTTTTTAATAAGTTGTTTACATTTTAAGACTTTTTATGTAAAAAAAAAGAATGATACACACATACTGTTTGCTATGGAATGCAAAAACTTTCAAGCTCAATATCTCAAAATCCTTCAGAATGCAGATAGAACCTTATAATTCCTAGGTGATGATATGTTTTATGCAGCTGATGCCCTTCCAGCCGCAATCCAGTACTGGGAAACACCCATGCACTCTAACATTATCACACACACACACACACACACACACACACACACACACACACACACACACACACACACACACACACTCATTTATTTACCCAATTCAGCTATACTGCATTCTGTGGGGTGACACCCGGAGGAAACTCACACAAACACAGGTTGAACATGGAAACTCCACATAGAAATGCCAACTGACCCAGCAGAGACTTGAACCAGCGACCTTCTTGCTGTAAGCCAACAATGCTAACCAGTAAGCCACTGTTCCACCTCATTCATAAACATTATACAGTTAATAAAGCACACCAACAGCTGAGACATACTTCAACTGGAGCATTCGCACACAAGTCCAAATTTTTTTGCAAGCCATCCTGAAACTAATCATGTGTCACGCAGCGGCTGACAGGAATGACACGACCGAGAAATGACTGCTAGTGCACGACAAAGCAAGCAGCATGAATCTGGCAACAGAGATGATGCACGCTTTTATTTCTCACCCGCGTCATCTCAGCTGCGTGGACATTCTCTCCTCTCACACGTTCTCCATAAACACAGCATCTGACTTGCCAAAAACAGCCAAGACCGCTGATGCCGCAAGGCGTACGGTGAGTCATTTTCATAAGGTAAACAGTGACCTGTGAATTTTCTACTAGCTGGGGACTTTTTTGGAAATTAGTAGCCATGCAATCCAAGTTGTTTTCCTCAAAAAAAGACTACATGTGCATAGGTACCACAGTATGCAAAACTTGTTTGGTGCGATTTTTTTGCTATTTTCAGACCAGTGCAACCCTAATTTTCATGTTATGCACAACACTATTTAAATAACAAATCCATTTGCACCACTTTGTGAACTCATTGGTGTTCCGGTCTGAAAAGGAGATGTGTTAACCCTCAGGGGTTGAAGGCCACGTATACGCATTTTGAGGCGTCTTCTCCTGATATTGCAGAAAAGAGCTTAAATTACACTTTCAGTTTTAATCGTACAGATAACTGCAATGCATCAATCAAATCTGTTAGGTGTCTATTTTTTGTGTACACTCACAATAACAACAAAAGTGTGTGCTTTTGCAAAATAAGGAAAATAAACAGTGTAGTTGTTCTTTCTTTTCTTTCTCCGCAAACTGTTTTTAGAAACACGTCACTAAAATGCAAATGAAATGAAACTCTGCGAAAACAAAACACACAGATATGAGACATATCTATAGAAAGCTGGAAGTGTCTTCTTTTAAATGCAGCGAGTGCAGTTGAAAACAAACATTGTTTAATAAAGTAATCAGCATGAAACCAACACTATGTCTAGTTTCTCAGTCTGAGCTCATTACTTTTAATCTTTTAATGCGGCCACGCCCACGAGGCTTTGCTATTACAATCATCGAGGTGAGACATGCGTGACGTGTGGACAGAAAAAACAGCAGAATCGCCACAATTGCATGAGAGATATACATGAGAGACATTCCTGCATAAAGCTTGGAAATGTGAATTTCCCAACTCATATAGATAACAAATGTTGTCTCGCTAAGTAATCCATAGAATTCTCCTAGCAGAGCGCTCATCTTCCCGTGTCCACCATTATTACAAACCGAATGAGGCACAATGAAGGAGGCTCGTTCTTTATCCTCAGCAGATGGTCTGTTTAACTGTTTTCTCTCTAGTAAAGCCCTCAGTTTTTCCACTTGCAAAGTTCGCTATTGTAAACAGCAAATGTGCCAAGTCGCGACGCAACTGACTCTTAAAGGAAATGTAAGATGAGACTCTGATTGGTTTAATGCACATTATGCTCAAAACACACCCATAACTGATTAAGAGAATAAGCACAGCCCTGTTAGACCTTGCACTAGGGCTCAAAGCCTATTTTTCCAACCATAAAAGAGCAAAAGTGGATTCGGACACACCCTTAATACTGTTGCACCATGCGCTTTAGATTTTGTGCCTAGATCATTAAAATAGAGCCCTAAATCTGCCACCTAAAATTCTTAAATAATGACATCTGGACCAGAATCACAGGTGGAAACTGAATGCAGTAATTTCTGCAGTACATTAACCAGTAAACATAAGTATGCCTACTGAATAAACACCGGCTGCCAGAAGAAGCCCTAAACTATGCCACTCCTTTTTTTAAAAATAAACATTTCACTTTTTTTCAAAGTCAAAGAGAATGGGGAAAACATGGACCAAATGTTCATGCTGAGAACAAAATGACAATACAGTAGAGAATAAATCTGGGAATATTTGGCATACCAGGAAGAACAAATCATACCCGACACCTGAATATGTAACTGGATGTGATTCCAACAACAAGTATATTCAGGTAAAAGGAACAAACTAGATGTCATGCTCTGCAAATGACTGCAAGTAAGGCATCACTCCAGAGCAGCGTCGACGTCAAAGTGCATCTTCCTGCATTCTTTTTTTTTTTTTTTGACTGAGCTATTTTTATGTGCTTTGTTGCATGTTGAGCAGATCAAACACATTCCCTGCGCTGGAGTTTCTCTCTGACTGCCTGTGACAGGTGCTTTAAGAAATGCTTGGTATTGTTGGTGTGTAACTCAACTATCAATGATTTAATATTTCACTTCAAATGGAAAGCGAGAGATGTTGTGGAGAGAAGATCCTCAGCAGAGCACGCTATTTTATAATTCACACTGTTGCCTGACAGGTTGAGAAGCCCTCCGTGTAGCTGGAGTCGATGAGTCCCTGAGACTTGCATTTCTCCCTCTCATTATTCAGGAGATGTGCAAACTTTGTTTTGGGGCGGAACGCGGGTCATGGATCGTTACTGGGAAACAGAAGAGGAATGAGGAAGGGAGATAAACATGGAAGATGGGAGATTAGAGGAGAGCCAGGGTTTGGGGGTGAGCAAAACATTGAGATTGGAGTCGTTTACATTATCCCTTCGAAGCTTTTACCAGGATTACACCAATGAGCCCAATGCTACTGCTCTGGACAGCTCTGTACACTTTCATCGCCCACACACACTTATACACATGCATACTGTACACACACAGAACACAAATCCCTACAAACACATAAAAAAAGCTATGCTTACGCTCTCTCTTTCTCCATTATACTAAATATAAACACATACTCTCAGCTCATTCTGCAGACAATGCATATCGTGTAACAATAATCATTATATTGTAATTAAAATGCTTACAATTGAAATATCTGATGCTTCAGAATCCATTTTGTTGTTTCATCTTCACCTACTAATTCTACATATGGCCTGTAGGTTTCTTTTAACATCATTCTAAACCAATTTCCTCACAAATTAGACTTATTCATAAAATAAAAGCATTTCTTGGAATAGTGCATAAACCAGGTACACAGGGGAATATTTCTTCAATATTACAGAAAAGTTCTGTAAAGAATTTGACGAGAATGTCCCTTATGTCCTTTTTGATTAGGAGAAAATCAGGAATGATGTGTCGTTTGTTTTAAGCAAAAGCTTTTGAGGTTTTCACTGCAAAATAGCTTTTTTCTGAGAAATATTCAAGGACGCCACTGATGGGGTACAACGGGGTGACAACAAGGTTCAATGAGAGGTTCATAAAAAATTAGAGAAGGACTGTCATATGAATTTTTTTTATGCACTTTACATAACTATCCTTTAAGAAAAGTTGAATTTATCAAACAAATCAGAGATGTCAGGACAAAAAGACAACAAAATGTACCAAAAAAACTAGATGCTTGATTTATTTGGATAATCCCTTATTGGTGCTTTAACATAATAATAATAATAATAATAATAATAATAATAATAATA
>CAIGQZ010001474.1:3741193-3751701 GCA_903798205.1 Danio tinwini | reverse complement strand
GAAACCCACACAAACAGGGGGAGAACATGCAAACTCCACACAGAAATACCACCTGGCCCAGTTGGGACTCAAACCAACGACCTTCTTGCTGTGAGGTGACAGTGCTAACCACTGAGCCACTACGCTACCTATATTATATTATATTATATTATATTATATTATATTATATTATATTATATTATATTATATTATATTATATTATATTATATTATATTATATTATATTATATTATATTATGTATTTGCAAATGTATTTATATGTGTATTTGTACACCCAAAGCTTTAAAAGCCACATGGCAACTACATCAGTGCCTCACCACCACACACCAACTACAGGTGGAGAGAAGAGATAGTGATAGAGCCAATTCAGTGGAGGGGGATGATTAGGAGGCCATAAGGACTGATGGAGGGAATATGGCCAGAACAGCAGGGTTATACCCCTACTCCACTGGGTAAGCACCCACTGCTGGCCTCACTAACATCACTTTCAACAGCAAGGCTAGTTTTCCCAGGTGGTCTTCCAGTCAGATACTGAACAGTTTTGGGCAGCAGAGTGACAAGGCTGTGACATAAAGCATTCAACCTAGCATTTAGCATTTATATAGCATTACATAGCATACTTTATAATGCTATGTATGCTATATGTATATAATGCTATATAAAATATTGCAAAATTGTTAATTCATTCATTCATTCTTTTTCCTTCGGCTTAGTACCTTTACTCATTAGGGGTCTCCACAGCAGAATAAACCACCAACTTATCCAGCATATGTTTTACACAGCGGATGCCCTTCCAGCTGCAACCCAGTACTGGGAAACATCCATACACACTCATTCACACACATACACTACAGCCAATTTAGTTTATTCAATTCACCTATAGCACATGTCTTTGGACTGTTGGGGACCAGGAGGAAACCCACGTGAACATGGGGAAAACATGCAAACTCCACACAGAAATGGAAACTGGCCCAGCTGGGACTTGAACCAGTGACCTTCTTGCTGTGAGGTGACAGTGCTAACCACTGAGTCACCATGTCGCCCATTGCATAATTATATTATTAGTAAGTATTTCATAATTTTTTTAAACAATTTCTCCAGTGCAGGTGGATAATGCTGCATTCCAGAGCTGGTCTGCAAAGTATCTCAGCTTGACAGCACCTGCTCTCCCCAAAGGCCACTGTGCCAGCTAGAAAGAAGTGTCAAAATGGAGTCCATCCACAAATACATACGGTACCATTCTTCTCTAAGTACTCTAGCCTCTTATGAGCATTCCAATGTACCAGGTGCAGAAAGCCCAAATGTCACTTCCATCTATGCTTATCTGTCCATTCAGAGGCGAACTGATAACTTGCGTAATTCAATACAGAGGATATGCAATAACTGAACTGTAATCCCCTTTACTCTGCCACTGCAATATGCAATAATGTCATGTCATATCTTGTTATAGGACAAGATGCGAGTTTCAGCCTATGAACAAATGGGTAGGAGGTGGAAAAGGCAATAAGAGACCAAAGAATAAAAGAGCAACATAGACAGTATGGTATTTTTTTTCTTATACAAAACTATCATATGGCTTCAGAAGTCTTAAGTGCTAAAAGTCATATAGACCAATTTTATTGTGCTTCTTTTAAACTAGAACTTTTTCTTCTTCAGTGTTTTAAAAAAGAATGCACGGTGGCGCAGTGGGTAGCACAATCACCTCACAGCAAGAAGGTCACTGGTTTAAGCCCCAGCTGGGTCAATTGGCATTTCTGTGTGGAGTTTGCATGTTCTCTCCGTGTTCGCGTGGGTTTCCTCCGGGTGCTCTGGTTTCCCCCACAGTCCAAAGACATGCGCAATAGGTGAATTGAATAGTAGTCCGTAGTGCATGTGTGTGAATGCAAGAGTGTATGGATGTTTCCCAGTGTTGGGTTGAAGCTGGAAGGGCATCCGCTGCGTAAAACATATGCTGGATAAGTTGGCAGTTCATTCCGCTGTGGCGACCCCTGATTATTAAGGGACTATGCCGAAAAGAAAATGAATGAATAAATGAATGCATGAGTTAGGAGCAGGAGCATTGCAATACAGTTGTGTCCCAGTAAAAGGTTTCTGTTAATGATTGTCTGATTATGGAAGTTTCAGATTATAACCAAATAAGTATTATAAAAATATAAATAGGAATATTTAATAAATAATATTGTGTTTACTTTTCTTTCAGCTTTCAGAACTTCTGCCTTAGGGTGCCTCTACAGGTTCTCTGCCACCTGAACAGTATATTGACTCAACCTCTTAATTATGAATGCACTCTGTGGGATCGCCCTCCCAGATGAGCCCCCTTTCTGACTAGAGTTCTTTGACTCACCTTAACTTTACCCTCCTGTTGCAGCACCCAGTTTGTGGCCCAGTACTGATAATAGGATAGAAACCTCTCTGGTTTGTTTACCAAACCAACACAAACCAGTCTTGTTCAAAATAAAAAAAAATTATAAAAAATCAGTAAGTAACATTTTTTCAGTAGGGAACTGTGTCAAATACCAATAATTCAATACAGTTCCTCAAAAAACGTTTTTTTTCTCTGCACTGCTTATTTTTGTAATTCCTATTTATCTGTCCATTTCAAAAGGTTAGGAGAAGAGTTGTCTGCCATAACATCACAGTTAACAGGTACAAGCAGTTTTCAGAATTGCATATTTGTCTGTGAAACACTTTGCCATTACAGCAAGGTTTTCTCCTTAGTTGAAAGGCTATTTTGTGGTGAAAACATGCACACATGACTCCATTTTACAGAGCTGGAAACGGGACATCCCCAGCACTTTTAAAAAGACGCCATCAATTATTTACCCTTTAAACCACATGTTTTCTACATGTTTCTCTTTCTGTGCATTAATATTTCAGCCTGCCCTGCGACATCCGTCCCCCCCAAACTCTTGGCCCAGCGGACATTTTGTCCACATAAATCACATGGTGACATTAAAGAAGCCTAAGATGGCCTTCACTGCCACTTACCGCAAGTACACATCGGGGCGCATTAATCTCGCCCCCTCTCCAGACAGAGGAGAGAGCCCGGCACTCGTGGCACACTAAAATGTCAGTAACAAACAAGGCCGCTCCGAAGAGGATTGTCTGTAAGTGCACAGTTACACAAAGACCGTGAGGACAACTTGGACGTCTGCTGAAAATGTCACGTCACTTCTCTGCGATAAAAAGTCAGCTAATCTGAAAGATAAAAGCAGCTAAGTATGGTACTTTGTTTTGGAAGAGCCTAGGAAACATCAGGCGGAGTCAGAAGTTCCTTCTCGATGTTCACCTTTTACTCTCTGGGCCTCTAAGGCTGTGATTGGTGCTTGAGCATCACATGGCTACCCTGTTGCTGGTATCTGGGGAGAGCAGTGTGGCAGTAGCAGCTGGAACTATGCTCCTCTTGGCCCGGATGAAAGCCTTGCTGACCTCCCATGAGACGGCGCTAAATGGATTTCTGTCTTTAATCCCTGTGTATGATTTTATGGTACACCTTCCCCAAAGGAGCCACACAGGTTGCGGTGTACAGGAGTACTGGAGTGCATGCTATGTGTTAGCGCGTCAAAATTAATAATCACCACGTCAGAGGTTTCTCTTCCCCGAGCCCTCTATTTTAGCGGCTAGTGTGTGATTTTCTGGCTATGTTTCTTTCCCCGGGCTTTAGCCTGACATGTTCTCAGTGTCTCTCCCCGATGCCGCTTCGCTTTCATACCTGACAAAATCCGCTCAACCACGCCGGCTTCCGACTGTGCCGCGGAAGGTGTGCGTGGAATCACAATGATGTGTCAGTGAAGAAGCATCCCTGCCCCCCAAAGGCAGATAGCCAGCTGCATTTAGAGCGCCAGCCGCCCACTGCCTCCATACACAGGAAGTAATGAGGCTTGGCCCCCTGAGCCAAATCAACCCCAGACATAGATGGGGCACAGAGACAAACATAACACATACAGAAAACTCAGGCATGTAAGAAAAGGCAACAAGGAAGAAAAGGAGGAGGAGTGGATATAGAATAATATTAGTGTAGGACATGCAAAGGTGGAGGTTGATGCGCATCGGGGTGAAAGAAACTGAGTTGGAAGACAGGAAAGAAGATGAACGGTTCAGGTTTCAGCGCTGTGGCTAATGGACGGCTGCATGTCATCCTTCAATGCAATGGGATAATAATACAGATACGAATGAGAGATGCACTCTCATTGGGGCAATTTTAAAACCATGTTAGTGTCTCACTTATTCAATTGGCCTCCTATGGAATATACAACATAAGCCTCTCCTGGTGCATTACCATGCAAGCCTCACCAAAACATGAGATCATTTTGCAGTCGTCAAGATGAATGTGTTCGCACATGGCCACTACCAGTGCATTTCATCATGTTCCCCCTCAGACAATCCTCAGAGAGTAAGTCCAAGCAGGGGCGGAACAGGCTTGTATTATATTATACAGTGATGCATTACCAGACACAATATTGCACATTCAAAATCCAACTTACAGTCCACTACTCTTTTGCTGTTTGCCATTCTTATTCATAAAACAGCTTGCCCCAACAATAACACCTCTCGTGCTTGATGCCGATCTATTCCAAGAAACAAATCTGCTCTCCAACCATCTCATATTTCACAATATAAAGAAATTCCACACTCTTTCAGGAAGAAAGTCTAGCACTGCATTAATGTATCATATAGAGCTGTGCAGGAAAACAAGCTGAAATGTAAAAACAAATGTACAGTAATATTCATATTTAAACACTGTAAACAATAAAAAAAGCCAGCAAGGGTGAATTTATTTATGTTAAAGTGTTAGCCCCTTAGCCCTACACCCACCACTTCACATGGATGCCCAAAACGAGGGGTAGAGTTGTCCCAATTCTCTTTAGCTTGAAGGCGTAGGGCTAAGAGGAAAGGCTAGATAGCCCTTGAAACAAATATTTTGTAGGAATATGGCCAAGTTGTAAATGTATCGTACAGTTACGAGCTTATTGCCACATTGATGTATTGTAACCACAATTGCCGTTATGATGTATGCCTTCATTGATTTCCTAAAGATAAATACCAAAAAAATAAAAATAAGTAAGATGTTGCGATGACATATGATGACGTGTGCAGGTATTGTAATGCTGTCCCATTTCTTAGGGTTCAAATTTGAAGCCCTTCCCCTTCACGCTCTGTTAGGAAGTTTCTAGTATATCTAGAAGGAGCTTGATTAGCTGTTTCAAGTGTATTTGATTAGGGTTGAAGCTAAACTCTCCAGGACACCGGTCCTCCAGGACAGAGTTTGGACACCCCTGGCCTAGGGGATTTAAAAAAATTAATAAATTGGGATTTAGTTAACCCAAAAATGTATGTTATTAATTGCTTACTCTCATGTCATTCCAAACCCCTGAGATCTTTGTTTATCTTCGAAACACAAATTAAGATATTTTAGGCACCCCTATAGTCACTGAGAAGAAGAAACTTCTTATTTATGTTTTATGTGTGCAAAAAAAGGATACTCATAGCTTGATGCTATTCCAATTGAACCACTAAAGGCACATGGTCTGTTTTGAAGATGTTTTTGGTACCTGTCTGAACTTTAAACAAGCCAGAAACCTTGCTGTCTATGTCAGAGAGCACTCAGATTTCACCTAAAATATCTTAATTTGTGCTCTTAAGACAAATGAAGGTCTCAGGGGGTTGAAACGACATAAGTGTGAGTGATTAATAACATAATTGTCATTTTTGGGTGAACTAACTCTTTAAAAGATATATTTTAACTAACTGTTCTTTGCTTTAGATCTTTCTAACAGACAGCTAACAGTTATTCGACTCAAGAAGAAATGCTTTTTGAGCATCAACACATTCAAATGATTTCTGAAGTACCATGCTATTGAATGCTGAAGTAATGTCTGGTGGAAACTCACAGGAACGCTATTATAATTTAATAATAGTAATAAAATTTCACAGTACAGTTTAACCAACCAAACAACAATGTGTATGTTTGTTGTGATATTTGGACGTCTACAGTGCTAAGGGTGCACCACTTGAAAATCTTCTCTATAGGTATACAGACTGGGAAATGGGCCCACCCATAAAAACTTGTCACAGGTCCTCTGAATTTTAATAGTGACCCTGGCACAGACAATGTCAATGTATAAATAAATGAAAAAGACAGCCATGCGGTCTGGAAGAACTCTGGCCGTAAGCATAGTTTCTTTGGCCCCAGAGTCAGGGCCCTCTTTTGCCCCTCACCCCTTCCTTATCAGTATTCGCCCCAGGGCACTTTCAGCTCGAGAGAAAATTCACTGCACTGTGAAAGAGAGAACGTGTGGCATTCAATTATACATAAGCTTCTCTTTATACAAGCAGTTTGCTATGTTCTCGCTGTTACGACTAGGGTGTTGGATCCAGTTTACATAGTCACACATAACTATATAGCAATGAAAATGTCGCCAAGGGGTATACAGATGCAGATCTTGACTCAATTTTTCCCTTACAAAAACACACAAGCCAGGGTTAACAGCTTAGATTTGTATATGGTATAATCCTCTATGTGTTCTGTGTGAGGAAGAAGCGGGAGCTGTAATGCGTGCATTTAAGTTATCACGGCAATTGTCTTCTCTTTGTAAAGGGCTGTTTAAAGTCCCAGGATTGGATGGCATTCAAACTCACGCTGGCTAATTGGTGCTGACAGACAAAATTGATGGCCTGTTTTTAACACCTTGCTTTATAAATAAACAGTGTTCCACATTTGATTACAGAAGTATATCAATTTAGCATGCAGACTAATGCTAATTCCCAATTTCCTATTCCCTAATAAAGCAAAATCATTTTTTTGTCTGAAAACTGAGCCAGGATTTTGTCTGAATAGCACATTCTCTCAGGATTCAGGTATGAATTGAGCAGTGCTGGAGTGTAACTAACACAAACTCGCTAACTTAGTAGCATGACAGTAGATTGGATTTTTTTAATTTTGCATAGCTTTTCCATGAACAATCCATCGGTGAGTGCTACATTGTTTCACAAAATCCAAGAACAATTCAACTGAAATGTCTCTCTCACACAGGCAAATACTGTAGCATTGCAAAGCCATGTGATTTGTAGTGAAGTCGTTTCCTCAGGTATGCATTTAAAATAATAATTGTAGAAAACTAGCTTAACTAAATTATGAGTGGCTTGTAGCCTGACAGCTACAATTTGAAAATAGCCCTGGAACTAACAAGATTATCATTCAGACATACAAGGACACACATGGAGTCATACAGGCACAGATAACGATGCACATACTATTTCCCATTTGCAGCAATCTCATATCTCTCTTCATCAGTTTTTTTCTTGTGTGCACACACTCCCTTCGCGTGTGTCTTAGCATGTGTCCACTTCCTCAAGTCTACCTACTATACCTACTGCAGTACTCATATCTTTACTTATCTAAATGGAATCTCCACCCTAAGACCTGATCTCCACTGACAGGACGAGAGCAGCCATCACCATCTCTAGCACTACTACACTTCCTCTTTTGCTTTCTATCCGTCTCTCCACCTCTCACCTTGAGCATCTGCTTTAGATCAGGCAAAATCTCGCTCTAACAACAGAACTGCTTTATATGAGAATACATGCTAATGCTATTGTGCAGGGAGAAAAAAATGGAAGCTGCAGCACTGGGAGTCATTACTCCTGAAAACTGATATGAAACAAACAGAGCAAGTGGGCAGATGTGTCCACACGATACAGTGAGGATAAAGACAAAGATGAAAAACAGTTGCCTATGTGCTATCTCATTAACATGCAGAACTAATGAACTCAGCAGCAAGCACGAACACTGTTAGACTGCTTCACTGCCTCTTTTGTAATCCCAGAAAGCGAGCTAGAATAGGTATTTATAATAAAGTTTGAATGTTTTTTTTTTAAAGCAAACAAAATCAGAACTGACCAAATTATGTGGCTATATAACTAAGAAAAGGTGTTTCATAAACTCATAGATGATCACGGACAGTGGGTCAAGCTCACACAAACAAGCATTTCTGCACATCCACATCCATGTACAAAATCAAAACGTTTATTGATCACACTTACGTGTCCTGAAGCGATGATGTGGGCGAGTAGGTTTGGTGGAAGGACCCTTGGAGGAGCGCCCATGGTTCCAGCGTTGACCAGGCTTGGAGGGGGATGCAGGGGTAGAGGTCGGTTGGGCAGCTTGGGTGGTGGTAGTGCTTGTTGTAATCGTAGTAGTTGTCGTGCTAGTGGTGGTCGGACTCTGTGGCCCAGCTCGTGCAGAAGGTGATGCGCTTCGGCTCCCGCCCTCACCGTTAGGCTTTCGAACCGTGGTGCTGCGTGGAGTAACCTCCTTTTCTCCCGGTGGAGCAGGATTGGTGGCCCGGGTCATGGTTGTGGTGTTGGTCACTCGCGTTCCCACTCTGTTATGCAGGTGTGGAGCTCTGTTTCCTGAGCCTCCCCCTAACCCCCCACCGCCACCTCCACTGCTGCTACTGCTACTGGCCGTGTGGTTTGAGGACTGCCCAATTCGAGTCCTTTGCACTGTACCTGTGCCCTCAGCTGCTCGAGTCGCAGAACCTGGAGCTGCTGAGGGCGTGGTGGAAGTGGTAGATGCTGAAGCATCAGAACCCTTAGGCAGGGAACTGGGTTTAGATAGGAAAATCGGGTCCTGTCCAATGCGATTGGCGTCCACCAGATCAGTTGGGACGTAATCCTGCACTGAGCCCACCACAATCCATTTTAGAAGCATCAGGCTGAGGCCCAGGCCCACAAAGCCCATCAGCAAGGGCACAACACAAAGCCAGGTCTGCTGGCGGGGCCACACTGCACAGGGGCCACAGCGGAGGGGCCCTGGGGCCCGGGGAGAGGCTTGTTCACCCCCGGGCTCCTCCAGGGTCATGGTCTCCATGGTGGCCCCTAGTGCTGTTCTCTCACTCATGCTTCTGGGGTTCAGGGCCCAGCCAGGAAGTAGTGCAAGCAGTGGAGGGGGCTGGGGAGGGAGCCAAAACTGGGCATCTCATTAATATTCATTTAACACTCTTCCACAGCTACAGATACATGCAATACTGACTACTCACTTGATAAGCACAGCAAACATCAGCTTATATATATTTATATACATATACGTATATGTATATACATATATAAACACATAAATGAATGAATTCTATACAATACTGTAAACAAACCCTAAATCCCGAAGACACCAATAGTCACGTACACACGCACACACACACGCACATACACGCACATACACACACACTCGATCAGAAACCTAAAAGGACTGGGTTTGGGAGAACAGCAGGTTTTGGGAACAAGCCTCTGTTTAGTTCAGCTTCCGTAGAACCAAAGGTAATTCCCAAGACGTTCCATATATAGAGGCAAAAAATAGAACAAAAATTAAGTTTTGCAGATCCGTCGGTGTTCTGCCTGGAGTCAAATTTTCCTTGTAAATCCGTGAGTGTTTGTGCGAGGGCAGCTCCCTGCTGCAGATCTTCTCTCACAGCTGCATTAACGCATCGGTCGTCGCGGCTGGCGCAGCCCTGCCTCTGTGTGTGAGTTTGTGCGTGTGAGTGTGTGTGTGTGTGTGTGTGGAGAAGCTCAGGTAGTGGCAGAAGCACAGCTCCACTCAACGGACAGCTCTGCGTCTCTCTTTCTCCCCAACACGGCACTTTGTCTCTGGCTACGTAGCTAAAATCTTTCCTCTAGTCTCTACAGCGGTGCATCAGTGGACACGGGTAGCCGGTAATCCACCCCACAGGAGAGAACAGCGGAGTGGGGGAGAATGATGTACTGTGATCAGGCAGAGATGGCTGCGAGGGTTAAATCCATCAGATCCTTTTTCCAATCCCTGCCCTCAGTTCTCCCGTTTTGTCAGTGCACATCCAAGCTTCTGCCCTGCATCCGTCATTGCACCAGAATTCAAAGGCAGTCCTGTCTCTGAGCTTGCTACATTCCCACACTGAAAGACTCAGACCTTGGCAGAAACACAGGCACACAGAGTGTGAGAGAAGCAAGCAGAGGGAAAGAGAGAGAGGGACAGAGAGAGAGCGGAAACAAGAGAGGGAGAGAGAGCAAGCAGTAGAATGTGCGACGGATAGAAAGCAGAAGAGGAGGGAGAGTGAGTGGGTGAGCATGAGACTGGGAGAGAGTGAGATAGAGAAGGGAGGGGGAAGAGGAGAGTGCTGCTCTGAAAACTGATGCGGCTGCTTTTCTTAGAGGCTGCAGTGTGTGCGTCTGCATGTGTGTTTTCTTCAGTGTGTATGTGTGTGTGTCACAGAGAAGGGTGGGGGTGTGTGAATGATGCTAGTTATAAATTTCTTGAACAGCCACTCTTTTGCTTTCCTGGACTTTCCATCTTTGTTGACTGCATATGTTCAGATTGACAAGCATGGACTGCCAAATGAGTGTACTTGAGCTTGTTTGTGAACAGAAACGGAAGTAGAGGGTGGAAAAGGAAAGAAACCAGTGAAAAAATGAAGGAAGGAAGGAAGGAAGGAAGGAAGGAAGGAAGGAAGGAAGGAAGGAAGGAAGGAAGGAAGGAAG
>CAIGQZ010001474.1:3707328-3737564 GCA_903798205.1 Danio tinwini | reverse complement strand
AGAGAGAGAGAGAGAGCGAGAGAGAGAGAGAGAGAGAGAGAGAGAGAGAGAGAGAGAGAGATCATTTCAATGTGGCCATGTCGCTGGCCCATGAACACTTCCTGCTTGTTACCAAACTATTTCAGAAATGTATTAAGAGGCAATTTAATCATATCTTAATGCTAAAATGGCTGCCATAACATTATTTATCAATGTGTGGAGCTTTTTGGATCATTGGAAGCTATGTAAATTCAAACTGTAATACAGGAAATACATTAGGACCATTGTTATTGTTTACATCCCTTGAAATGGTCTATATATATACTTTTTTGCAATATAGTCCTATACCACTTTTCTTCAACTCTATTTCTTGGTGACACACCAAAAATACACATTTTGGATGTCTGCCTCATCTGACCCATTCATTTCTGGTCACAGAGTCTCAAGCATGTGATTGCCCAAGGACAATGAAAAAGGAAAGAACACATATCTATATAACTGCCCCTATTATACACTATATCCTTATATTGCAATTCCGATTGCAGCCTTGGTGTGCCTCCAGGAACAGGGTTGGGAAACACTGCCCTACACACAACCAGACAAACACAGATCACTCACCACACAATACAGAAGGTTAAAGCCCTCATTCAAGCAGATCCCTCTGCAAACAATCAATAAGAACCTTTATAAAAACCCTTTCCTCTGGGGGGCACTAGACTGTGAACGCACACCCAGCATGAGTGTGACCTGGGGTGGATTTGGACACTTTTACGCTCTGATTGACAGCACTTGATTGACAGATGAGGATGTTTCTGCAGAAACAGGGACAATTAAATGTGCGGTGACCTCACATAGGACCTTCTTCTAATAAGATAAGAGAGGCTGAGGGAGAACACGGTGTGAAACCTCGAAAACAGAGCACATGCATGCCTTTGTTTGTCAACCGGAGCACTGAGGGGAAACAAAGGCGTGATTGACAGGGTGGGAATGAGAGAAGAAGAAAAAAAACAGGTACATCAGATGAGAACAAGATAGTGGTGCAATTCCTTACTTGGAGGATGCAAATATTTACATAAGTTGTGCCTCATCTACAACACTGGATGGCATGTCAATAACACAGGCAAGAGCAGAGTGATTCTTCTCGACTCAGTATCACTTTAGAGGTGGAAAAATGTTTGCAATGCCGAACTGAATGACTTTGAGCTTCAGTAAAAGAGATGTGGCCTGCGTAACGTCATGAGCACAATATTCCCAATGTATTGGATCTCTTTTCCTCTGGTGAGCAAATGAAACCAACACCACTTGAATAGACATCGTAAATGACAGGACTGTCAGTACACATCTAAACATTTATTTCTGAGTTACTGCATGGATTTAAATAGCAAACGGTCCTATAAGAGAATTATTGGACCCACTGACAAAATAAAATGAAAGAGACTGTGCCATTAAAGGACGGCAATTCTCTGTTGGGTTAATGTCTTATTAGTCCACGCAATGGAGTAATCATTTTCTTACTGGTCATTTCTAAATCTTTAGGTGCAGTTGGCCTTTGGTTGAACTGGATGCATCGTTTAGGCGAGCCTTGCCAGAATAACATAATTGCATTTAGGAGATTGGAAGAGATTCTGTCTGTTCAAAGGGAAGAATCTTTTTTTTCCCATTACACTTGAGACTGGACTGAGATCTACCCACACTCACACATACCCACACATTTACACACACACACACACACACACACACACACACACACACACACATACATACATACATACATACATACATACATACACACACACACACACACACACACACACACACACACACACACACACAAAACAACAGAACGCATTCTCTTTAACATTCTGGTGGGAAAAGCTTTGTAAAAGCTTTGAAAATGGTAGCATAATGCAAAAGGTTTCAAATGCCCAGGCTTGAAAAGAAAAAGATGAATAAAAGGCACTGATCTGTATTTTACCTTTAATAAAATGCAGCACAAAAATAATATATTTTGAAATATAATTCCTATATTTTAGGGGCAAAGTCAGAAAATAAAAATAAAAGCAACAAATAATTATATATATATAATTCAAATGTTTTCCTTTCATTTTTATTTTCAGACCTTTTTTTTTTTTTTTTTTTTTTTTTCAGGAATTATATATATATAAAGAAGCTGTAAAATTAAATTAAAATTGTAAAAGTGATTATATATATATATATATATATATAAAAATAAACATTAAAAGCAATCTTTACACTAAAGTTTTATAAAATTTTTATGAATAAAAAAGACAAAATTTGGGTAAATTGCCATTTAGCATAACCTATATTTATGTGAAAATAAATATTGTATTCTAAACTGTACTTATTAAACTATACAATAGAACCAACCCAGGCTCATTCTGAAAACGTCTAGCTATATAAATTTCTGGAGAGCACCAAATGTCCCAGGAGGTATGGTTTTTTGCAGTTCTTGTTTTCACGAATCCACCAGAGTCCGAATGCGAGGCGAGTGCCATTTGCGTTTGCGGTTCACACGTAAATCCACCAGAGGCCGTTGTTGACTGACTGAATGACTGACTGACTGACTGACCGATCGACTGACCCACACTCCTTTGTCCCTAAACCCAACCAATAGTGTTTCGAAAGCACCGATTGACCCGCCAACCCATTTCCCTAAACCCAACAGACAGTGTTTTAAAACATAATCCAGAAAAAGAAAAGTCCTTCTGTGATTTTTACCACATTTTCAGATTTTACCACATTCTCACCGTGTTATTTACTTGTTTATTTAATTATTCTGTTTGTGTCTTGCTATGGAACCATTCTGTAGCATTCGTTTTAATGACATACTCTATGTACTTAGCTACATAATTTGCAATCTCTAGAAATGTATATAGGGTTACGTCAGAATAAGCCTGTGTTGCATAGGATAAGTGATCATACAAAGCATTTTGTGGTTGTGTTTTGATCTTTAATGATTTTTTTAATAAGCTAGCTTTAAAATGTATATTAATATGTAAATACTAGTGAATTTTACCAGGTAAAATTAATTTGACTTTGGGACATTACGAAAGCAGCTTTACCTGACCTTTTTACATAACTTTATGGCCAAATAAATAAATAAATAAATCATTATTAAAGGACTACAAACAATAATAATAAACTATCATCTGCATATCAAATGTCCTGTAATTCTGTGTCATCATTGAAACTATCAACAAAAATAAGTTTATTGAGTTCTTTGCTCCTATACATCTGATTATAGCTGAAACTGCAGCGCTTTGACCCAGCTGTAGCTTAATTTAAAAAAAGTAGCTTCAATGACTGGTAACATAGTTAAAATAATGCTTGACAGGTGCTTTGTGTAAATTTAAGTTCATATGTCAGGCCCATAGCCAGCCTTTTCAATTATGAGGTTCAAATACTGCACTTTAATGACATTTTAACATTTTTGTGCTGGATTAACTTGTTTGCTGGTGATCATAACCCCATTTTTTGATGCAACAAAAATACTTCCTACATTTTTTTCAAAGTGCTTGCCATACTATTTTACCACAAAGCTTATTTATTTTATATATTCATTTATTTACAAATGTGCATTTTAACTATATTATTACAGTTTTATAAGTAATTTAATGAGATTAGAGTTTTAAATTAACATTTTTGATCAAAGAAAAATGAAAATATATATTTTTTTAAAATACAAATGTATCATCATCCATCATGAAAAAAACAATAATAATAATTAGGAATCTGTTCAAACTTGTTATGCATTAAAAACTGAAGCCTAAAGGAAAATAACAAACTGGCCAGCTCATTTCCTCAGTCAGAATTTGTCCATTTGAATAATACAAAATTAAACTTGTCTTAAAAGCCTTCTTCTTTTGACTAATTTCACAATTTATGAAGGCATACTGTCAAAAATAGGACAAATGAGCTTTTATAGGTGCCAAATTCGGGACTGTCAGTAAACGGGGTCGAACCACCTCAACCACCCCAGCATATGGGCCTGTATTTTATGGCAATTATGCCATACCGCAGCTTAAAACTACTTTTATGGAGATCACTGCAAACAACGAGCTTGACTTTTCCCAAGTTCATGCTGTCCCTTTTGCTTGGAAACCTCTTAATCAAAGAGCCCTCTTCGTTAATGATGTCACAACGAGCCCGGTCAAGCAGGGAGGCGCTCTAATGCATTTTCAGAGAATGGTGGCTGTGAGTGACAGATAGTCACGGCAGCTGTAATAGATGCCTGTCACTAAGGATTACCACTCTCCTGAATTAAGAAAAAAAAGAGCTTGGAAGAGTAGCTCTTTAGAATGAGGTCTTCCCTCGTTCCGCATCAGAGAAAGAGAGAGAACTAGGGAAAGCACTTCATGCAGGTTAGAAGCAAGACCTCAGACTTGAAAAGCCTGGCTATTCCCGCTGAGTGTCTAACAGTCCCGAATAAACATGCACCAAAATGTGTACACAACCAGATGTACAGAGCAATTCTGAGAGGCAAACAGAAACCGATATGGGGTTTCTCAGATTGTGGTCTGTGGAGAGTCTGAGAAGCCCAGCTGGTGTTGGCGAGAGCAGCGTAAGGCCAGGATGTCCAGTGAAGACATTATGGAGGAGGGGACACAAATTGCTGTAGAGTTATAATAAGCACTGACTGTTTACGACCAGCAGGTGTCAGGCATTTTCATCTGAGATCTAATCAGTTCTTTAAACTTGGAGGCATCTATTTATTTTTCAAAACAACACAATTTGAACAGTTAGCTTATTGTTCACATCAGAGTCGTATTTCTTATTGATTTAAGCAAATTGGAAATGCTTTTGGACAAAAACCAATTACATATTACTTGTTGATCAAAACTGATGAGTCAATTCTCATTTAAACTGTCAAAGTCTTCACAACTTCTCAATCATTTTTCATTGTGTAAGCCATCACACTCAAAACAATTTATTCAACTATCAAACATTTGTGCATGCACATGTTTACACCATAAATATCTGCTGTTGACATTGTTTGTATTGTCTGCTAAATTGGTAAATGTCATCTAATTGCAATACAATTAGCATAATCTTTATTTGTGACAACCTAAGAAATATGAACTATACAGCAATTGGACAAGCAGGATTGCACTTTACAATATAATACATTCATACAAAAATAAATGTAGGCTACTGTATAAATACAAATGTTCATATTTCTTTTTCTTTGTATTTTTTTTCTCAACAAGTATGAGATTTTTTTAAACCTTAATTTGAATGTCATGGTAAAAAAATAATAATAAAAAAATAATCATTTTGAGCAGTGTGGCTCACACGATGACAAATACACTTTATGTTTTGTTGGCCTTGACCAAGTACTGACACAATTACTAGGTTTTGAAGCATAAATGAAATGTTTTGGTCGAGTAACTACATTTCGCAGATATGCAATAAAGTTCTGAAGTTACAGTAAGCAGTTTTGAGATTTGCACTCACAGTTTAGAGAATGTTAAGACTGTTTTTGAAAAATGTGCCAAAGCAATTGAGAAACACTGAAAAAGTAGAGGCAAGCGGACAGAGATACAAACAAACTGGCAAACAGAAAGGTAGATAGACAAAACACAAATACAGATATACAGATATACAGACAGATAGATAGATAGACAGACAGACAGACAGACAGACAGACAGACAGACAGACAGACAGACAGACAGACAGACAGACAGATAGATAGATAGATAGATAGATAGATAGATAGATAGATAGATAGATAGACAGACAGACAGATGATAGATAGACAGACAGACAGACAGACAGACAGATATATAGAGAAAAAAAAAGCTATGTAACGTAGCAAATCAGTAGAATTATAGTTAAAACAGGCAGAAAGACTGAAAGAAAAATGTGTACTGTAGAACAAACAGCACAGTGTTAGAAATAACAACATAAGATGATTAGACAGCTAAACAAACAAAAAGTTATGTTATTTTTATCTGACCATGGCTAGCTCTGATCCCAAATAACTTATTGACATGCAGCTGACCCATCTTTTTGGGCCATAGTTCACGTTCATTGGGCTATAAATCCCTCTTAGACTGAAAGGCGGCTCTATTGCTATCGCCAAGTTGAGAAAGTCTATTTGCCCCTTCCATCCCTCCCTCTGCCCTCCCTTTACCTCTCATTCTATCTTTCGTCTTCTCTCTCTGTTGTTGTCTCTCCACCCTGATTTTCATTTATATGCTGTTGATCGTACAGTATGCCTTCTTGCTGAATTCTCTTCTTTTTAGCCCTAACACATCAGATGCTCCTGTAAATCTTTCTCTGTATGACTTTGAGCCCTTTTACAGTATCACTTTTATGATCCTACTGTGCCAAACAACTCATCTATTGAAAATTCGTTAAATCTTGCTTGGGAGAAAAATTGTAAGCTCCATGCGAAAGAAAGCAATTGAATTTCTAAGGCTGCGTCCTCTAAAGCTTTGATGGGCTGCAGTGTGTGCTATTCCATTCACTTTCCAGGTACACTCCCTAAAGATGACCTTATGATGCTGCCTTTTCACTGACTTCAATCCCCGCAAAAAAAAAAAAAAAGAAAAGAGGAAGAGAAAAGATTAAATTAGTTCACAGTTTAAAAAAAGCAATGCCAATTAAATGCATAATTAATTGCAACTCAGATGTTACATTTTTGAAATGCAAATGTCCTGCACTGTCCTGGCACTTCTGCGCCATGCATTCATGACAAAATCTAGGCCTTCATATGAATGATACATGCAAATAGCAGATGACTTTATCTAATCTAATTATGCTTAATGACATGTCCTTTTAACATTCACAAAGACGTTAAATAACACTACACACAAAGAATTGACGTGCTATTATGTTTGAATAAATGATCCCTATATCTTTAACTGGAGAGGTTATAACTCATTATTTCAAAAAGCTGCAACAGGGAAGAATTTTATTCATGAGATGCCTTTGAGAATCATTTCATAAACATTAAGACAGTTTTGCAATCTAATGACCATTGTTCTCTTTTGTGAATGTGTGCATTGCTTTAGTTTTTGCTATTTCTCTGCAGAGCTGGTAAATTGTTCTATTGTGATCATCAACTCAAGCCGGAGTAATACTCTGAGCAATGTGCTTTAATATTAGTGCCATTCCGTGTGCCTTAAAGAAGCCATTTATTCTGTGTTCAAAGAGACATAATTATCTATTTATCATGGATGGAATGTGTTTTTACTGCAGTTACGGCTCAAGGTTGCTAAAGGCTATATGACTGCATCATATAATTAAATCCTACCATTTCTATTTTCCTGACCAAAGCCTGAGTCAAGCAGAGAATTTTGAGCTCTAAATGTCTGGTTCCTGACAGATGTCAGGCGAAATCTGTATTCTTTTAAAAGCAGACCTTTTGACTCTCAAACAACACCAAACCTGATAGGCAATGGTTGCAGTCAACACACACTGAGACAGACACTCACACATACTTGTATATATGGTTTACAATGTATTTTATACTGTAAAAAACAGTTATTATTGGGCCCTACCCCTAAATGGAATCTAGTTTTTAAACACAACCTAGTCTTCTGGTGCTTTCGTACTTGGTTCAAGTGCCTGGACCAAACCCAAGTTTGATTGTCACCCCTTGCCACCTTCTCGGCTGGTTTGTGTTCACACCATCTTTTTTTCATCTGAACCCTGGTACGATTGCGTCATCAAGCTGATGTTTTGTGTACCTCTGTTGCTAGGTGACGAAAGCCATGAAAGCAAAGCACCAAAATGGAGACATCCACATATCACATTGTTTTTTTAACAAAATTTGTAGCGTCTATCTGCTACAAAAAATAAATAAATACTTAAAAACGTTCAGAACATCACGCAATGTCTGCAGAAGTTGTTTTTGGTAAAGATAATCATTGAACTGGTCAGTCCTGCTTGTCACAAAGGTAGTTGATACACAGACATACACACATGAATGAACGTTATGATAACTAAAGTTTGTTGTACAGTTGGTGGTTTACTTCTGTTATTTGGTATGATTGCATTCATATCACAACTGAGCCGTACCAGAGTTTGCATGAACTGTACCACACCTCTTTTAGGTGGACTCGGGTACGTTTCATGGGTGTGCACTCAAGTTCAGAAGACACATTCACACTAGCTAAACGTACCATATTTTGGCGTCAAGTGAACCTAGGTGCGGACCAAAAGTGCTAGTGTGAAAAGACCCTTAATCAAAGTGCCTTTCAGGCAAGTAATTTCACTCTGCAGCCATCTTCAAAATGCCTCTTGGGCAGTATGCTCAGGCATTCGGTCTGAATGGGGAAACATCAAATTCTCCGCTACTGTTTGCAAAGCTTACCATTACATTACATATTTGAAATCACCAATAAAACGGTGCAAAACAACAATTGTCTCATAAGAAACGAGATCACGACACCAACCTCATTTATGGCCATTCTACACATTGGCTGCGTCTGAAATTGCCTACTTCTCAGTAGGTACTGCATTTGAGTTTTAATTTACTACTCGACTATTAGAAAAGTATGTTTTATACAGTATGACTGTGAGTAGTATGAATGAAACTCTACTCTAGATACTCTACATGAATGGACATACTACATCCTCCACTTTGTCATGATCACATGACCTAACCACATTAGTTGCATCACTTCATTCCCATTCATGAATTCTCTCGCTGGGCATCATGGGATAGCGTAGCATTCAATGGATGCACACTTCAGAATCTTTGCGGAAGTAGTAGGCCATCCGGGTACTTCTCGCATACTGTTTTTAGCTTGCATGCTGTTTTTATCGTACTATATAGTATGGAATTATGCAATTTCGGATGCAGCCATTATCATGCCTCTTTCACACTACCATCAACTTTGTAGCTGCCTGTCACTCTGGGTGGCAACCTGCTGCAAACAGGTATGTGTAGGCCTACAGCACGGAGAATACAACCGGCCTCTGAGCAAACTGAGAGAGGATCACATGAGCTCTGCTGGTGCTCCTATTGGCTGACGCTCAAGAAAGTTGCTCTTCGTTGGCCATCTGTTCGTCAAGGGTCGCTGTCGCTTCAAACTTTATTTGGATATATTCTATATGTCTGTGAAGCAAGTATTCGCTGAGATTTCAGTGTGTTTGTTGACTACACAAACTGTTGTGAAAGCACCCGTCTGGACCGAGCTTCTCACCCAAAGAAACGTAAGTCTATAGCGATCGTTGATTGGCTCCTGTACTAGTACTCCTGTTCAGTCGCTATATTGACCAGTACACTTTTCCTCATTCAAAACTATACAAGTGACATGTCTTCTGTATTAAAAAGTTTTTGACCTAATAGAGTACAACTAGGTCATCATGCCCTTGTCATCAAACTAATTTCTATCCTTGTAAACCATCAAAACCAGCACAAACACACACAAAAACAAACATGACAGCAGCAAACCCAATTTCCCTGGAATGATTTCAAGATGTAAACAGAAGGTAAATATAGGCTGTTTGGACTGTTTTTACAAGGCAGAGTAGCTGTTCAGGCAACCCACTGACTAGGTAATTTTTAAAACGTAGCTTCGCACATCACCAAAATCAACAGGGAAATGAGTAACACTCTTGAAGTGCAGTGAGTGATTATTCTCATGAATTCAAAGATGAAGCAAAAAAATCATCTCTCTACTCAGAAGCCATTCCACACAGCTAGAAAGCAAAGATTTATGTAAGAGGAGAGCAGTATGAGTCTGCATACTGAGTACCCTGACATACCCAAAAGAACTGGCACAGCTTAATGGACCCGTGAAATCAACACTGACACTCCCGGCGTGCACCACACCTCTGAGAAGGCTGCAGAATATGCTTTTGTAGTTCTGTTTACATACTTTAATACTGGTCAGTCGAACATTTTGCATGTGCGTGGTGTAATTTAATGGACACAGTTTAGGCTATCAGTGAAGCTTTTCACATTATGCTTAACCCTGTGTTATTGACATCTTAAACACTGTTTTTATACCCAGGTGAAGGAATTACTTTTTTCTGTTGAAAGGCAATAAAACAGAATTTTAATATTGTCCATTATTAGCTTTGTAGTTCAAAAGGTTTATTCAGGATAACCCTTGATAGCGCAGTCTGTATTTTCATTATGAGTCTGCATGAAAAAGCCAACCAAAGACAATGATACTGTAAATTTACAATTAATGACATTAAAGGGCACCTACATGATGTAAAATCAACTTTGGGAAGCTGTTTGAGCAAAACTGTGTAGGTATAGTGTCCGCAGTCATATTGGTGTAAAATAAACACAACAACTTCGATTTTGAATCCCACCACAACATAACGTAGTAGTGTGGTTTTCCCTACCCATCAAATTGACCGACAGGCACGTATTAACATGCCTCTGTAGTAACATGTGGAAACATGTCCACAGAACAGGATTTGCTAATTAACTTGGATTAAAAGATCTGTTCCAACTATCTGTGATCAGCTGTACCTCAAAAATGTTTTTTAAAACATTTTTATGAACAGTGCATGTTTGCGATAAATAAAAGACACTAAAATCGATATGTATTTAAAGACCGCAGGAATCATTGCTGCATAGTGTATGTATAGTTGTATATGAGGATGCATTAAACACACAACAGGAGTCTCAGTTTGTGGGCGCTAAATCAGGTTTATTTTGTACAGTAGCATTATGGATCTCCATATAGCAGTGTATATTAACTTGTACCATGTGTGTGTACTAAGAACTTTGTAATGGCATTTGTGTGATATTTTTTATTCTTAAACTGTATCTCTGCTACATTCATTTTTGTCTCTGTCACTAACTGCTGTTTATCTAACATGATGCAGGAGAAGCAAACACACAGGTTGTAACGGTGGGTGGGGAGAACCAGCTAATTTGCATTTAAAGTGACAGGCTACAAAAAAGCTACAATATCCTCTGAGCCCAAATCGAATTAATTATCAGCAGGGCATAATAAATGGCCTGATGGGTATTTTGAGCTGAAACATTTTAGACATTCTGAAGACAACAAAAACATATCTTACATCTTGTAAAAGAGTAAAATAGAGGCCATTTAACCCAGGTTTAGTATTGTGCAATGTGAATCATGTGTAAGAATTCCCAAGAGTAATGGTTAACACCAGGTTAAATATGAAACACAATAATCCAGTGTATCCCTAATGAACAATTATACACACTTTGCAACGCTCCACAAATAGAAACAAAGTTATGTGTAGCAAATTTGAGTAGTTTCAGATTTATGAAAGGCAGCTAAGATTTATTTTGAGGCAGGCAACCTGTATATAAGCAGACAGAACTGAATGTTCTGCTTTATTTACTGTCTGTTATGCACTTTTAGACAGAGACCATTTTCTAATTACAATGTCTGCACACACCTGCCAATTTATTAGTTGTTTTCAGTGTGTTCTGTTGTCCAGAGAAGATTTCTATTGCTTCATTGACAACTTAAAATAAATAATATAATAATACCATTTATATATGTTTCGTTGCATTAGTGTCAGTTAGACAGTCCCATGCTGTCAAAGAAAGACTAGATTCAGTAAATTTGTGTAAAAAAATGTTACACTGTACACAACTTTCAAGTTTTAGGAACAACAAACAATACCTTGACTTCTAGTTGATCATTTGATATCAGAAGTGGCTTATATGAAAGGCAATGGCCTCTAGATTACTTATTTTACTAAAACAAAATATGATCATGCCTTGATTTTTATTTATTTAATTAGGACACTAAGGTCTGACTTTGCTAAGTCTTGCCACTTAACAGAAATAATGTACAGTATAGAATCTAAAGTCATGGTACAGTGGAAAAATAATTAATATTGTCTATAACTCCCATGAGCTTGGACAACTGCATCCATACATCTCTGCAATGACTCAAATAACTTATTAAAGTCATCTGGAATGGCAAATAAAGCATTCTAACAGGACTCCCAGAGTTCATCAAGATTCTTTAGATTCATCTTCATCCTTCATCTCACCCCAGACATGCTCAGTAATGTTCATGTCTGGTGACTGTGCTGGCCAATCCTGGAGGACCTTTACTTTCTTTACTTTTTTTAGGAACTTTCATGTGGAGGCTGAAGTATGAGAAAGAGTGCTATCCTGCTAAAGAATTTGCCCTCTGCTGTGGTTTGTAATGTAATGGGAAGCACAAATGTCTTGATACCTCAGGCTGTTGATGTTGACATCCACTCTTCAGATCTCTCATATGCCCCCATGCAGCATTTTGACTGAAAACTTGACTGATTTCTGTGACAATCTTGGATCCCTTGGGTTCGAATAGGTCTTCTGCAGTATTTGTAATGATTGGGATGCAGTCCAAACACATGATTCATCTGAAAAATCTACCTTCTGCCACTTTTCCAAATGATCAACTAGAAGTCGTTATTATTTGTTGCTCTTACAACTGGGAATGATGACAAGATAGTTGTCAGGTAGTGTAAGTCACGTGATTAGATGAATTAAAATTTTATATTAATAAGACTATATTTCCTATTGAAATGGTCCAGTCACATAGTTCTTTAAAATTTAGTAGTAAAATCCAGTCATTCCTATAGAAATATTATAAAACTTGTAAAATATTATAAAACAAAAGTTGGTCATGTGAATTTGCCCCAATGACCAAAAAAAAAAAAAGACTTTGCCAATAAACAATGGCCTTTCTAAACATCAAATGTTGCCAAAATTACACTTATGTGACTGTACAAAAAAAAAATTTCAAGCATGTTGGAGCCGAAAAACAATGGACTGAAAATGCACTGACTCGCGGAAATAACAAAAACTAAAATATATTGTGTTCCACAGAAGAAAAAAAGTTCATATAGGAGCCATGACCCTTGCTCAATACTTGCAAATGAACAAAGTCTATTATACTTGGGGTCATACTTTGAGCCTCTTCAACACTGACCCTGACTTCCATTCATTATGCAGCATGCATTCTGTAGTATGCATTGAGTGTAGGTTTCTGTGTGCTGGCTTTGTATTAGTGTTGTTGTTGAAACCATTGTAGACTAATTGCATAAGCATTAACAGGAAACTGCAAGGAATGAGCTCTGTTGTATTATGCAATTACAAGAAAGAATCTATACGAGCTAGACACAAAATCTACTCATTTCAAAAGAACTGAGATTAAATTAGCCCAGACATGTTCGATTTACCTTGAACCATTAAATGTAATTTTAAATGTCTTTTTTTACAGACTGTCTTAAGACTTATTACTCACTGTTTTAAAATGCCAAACATTGCACATAGCCTTTCAGACTGGAATCCAGAGGGAAAAAAACAGAGATCAAATTTGATAACCAAAATATATTTCAAAATTGTCTCTCTGACATTATCTATGCAATTTTCTGCAGAAATTCTGATAATGTCTTGTTTGTTGGAATTTATCAAACTACTGGTTGTTGCAACCCTACTACAGAAAAAGAGCTGCAATTTTAGGCCTCCTGAACAGCAGCAGGTTTATTCAGAAATGGCTAGGCTATCAAAAGCAGATATTATGTGCTTCACCAGGCAAAATACATTTACAATATCAAAACTGGGTATGGCCAAAATCAGGTCTTTGGGGTTATGACCAGTTCTGCTAACTAGGGTTGTCACGATACTGGAATTTGGAACCAATTGATGCTTTCGATAATTTCCCTCTTCCATCAGTTCACCAAACTCTTGCTGTTTACTGAGTGTAACCACAGAGATAGGGACACAGGAGCTTTTCAAATCCATGATTCATCAGCTAGTTTGTCTATAAGCTGACATGCGAGCGATCTGCTGATAGATCACAGCTTTAAAATGCTCCAGTGTCCCTGTATTTGTGGTTTATTAACAACATTCCACAATTCATTTACATTTCTTGGTTTTGCTTCAGTTGGATTAGGGTCCAGGGATTGGGCTAACCACTCCATAACATTAATTTTGTTGATTTGGAACCTAGACTTTTCTCATTTACTAGTGTGTTTGGGGTCATTGTTTTGTTGAAACAACCATTTCAAGGGTTTTCATTTCCACCATTTCCTCTTCTGCATGACAACACGACCTCTTCAAGTATTTTGACATGCAAACTGATCCATAATCCCTGATAAGCAATAAATAGGCCCAACACATAGTATGAGAAACAGGCCCATATCATGATGCTTGCACCACTATGTTTCACTGTCTTTACGGTGTACTGTGGCTTGAATTTAGTTTTTGGGGGTTGTCTCACAAACTGTCTGTGGCGCTTGGACCCAAAAAGAACACTTTTACTCTCATCAGTCTGCAAAATGTTCCTTCATTTCTCTTAAGGCCAGTTGATTTGTTCTTTGGCAAAATGTAACCTCTTCTGCACATGCCTTTTTTTAAAAGAGGGACTTTCTGGTTATTCTTAGATCCATTTTGATAGTTGTCTTCCATTTTTTTTTCTGGTTTTGCCCTCCATCTTAAGGCATTGGAGATCATTTTAGCTGAACAGCCTATATATTTTGCACCTCTTTATAGGTTACCTCTCCAATCAAATTTTTAATTAAAGTACGGTTTTCCTCTGAACAATGTCTTGAACAACCAATTTGCCTCAGGCTTTGAAATGCATGTTCAACAAGGGCTGGTTTAATCCTTAAATAGGAGCCACCTGATTCACACCTGTTTTTTCACAAAATTGATGACCTCACTGATTGAATGCCACTCTGTTATTTTTTGAACACACCCTTTTGCACAATTCCACATCCTTAAGAGCATGCTTATCATGAATTCTGGGTCTTGTTTGTTTTCTGAGAATCTACTACACCTACTGATAATTTGTTTGCCATGTAGCAATAAAAATATACTAAAAACCTGGATTATTCTGGTTAGTCTCATTGTAATGCTAATATTTTGAAAAAAAAAAAGTATGGATGTTTCCCAGTGATGAGTTGCAGCTGGAAGGGCATCCGCTGCGTAAAACATATGCTGGATGAGTTGGCGGTTCGTTCCGCTGTGGCAACCCCAGATTAATAATTAATAATAGGGACTAAGCCGAAAAGAAAATGAATTAATGGATGAATCTTAAAAACAATCAATACTGATACTAACATCTAAAAAACATTATTTTAATTTCATGGCACCTTTAAATAAGAATGTAACAAACTGAAGAGTACTAAAGGGAAAACATAGTCTATTTGAGTATAAGGAATGACAAAAAGCTGTACGTGTCTGACTTCTAGGCTGGATGTTCTGCAGGCAAAGACACTGAAAATCATATTGTAAAACACAGCATCAAAGAAAACCTTGGAGTATATAAATGTGCGAGTGCCTCCATTTTTTTATTTTAGCTTGTAAAAGAAACGTTGCAAATTCTCAACTGTAAATACTGCAATAACAGAAAGCAGAGCCTGTCAAAATCAATTCAACAAGTTGCAACTTACCCCACTGAGTCTCTCTATATACTGGCAGCCTCTATTGAACAGAGTCTCAACTTCTAGCCTGTCAACAATCATTTAACGTTCTTTGCCACACATTTGCTACACTTGCCACATGCTGATCTCCATGATGAGCAGACTAAGCCTCACTTGTGTTCTACTCTAAATGTTTTTTTGCATGAGGTATAAATGCAAACATGTGAAATTTAACTTACATGCAGGAGGAACATCATATTTACATTTAATTAATATACATTGGAAAGAAAGCAAAATTTTAAGTGTAGCTAAATGTGTGATGCAATAATGTAAATAATGTATGTGCTACTTGAACAAAGGTAAATAAATAAGAAAAATGGTCCAGCACATCCCACACACACTTACAAAAAATGAGTCACTGATGTAACTTAATTCATGACACACATGTCCTCTGATTTGAATTACATTCTTAAAAACCTTTTTAGGCAAATAGAACCCAGTAGCAAATGCATTTTACACAAATGATGCCAAATCATTTTCATTTGAATTACCTTGTTAATTAAAATAGTCTGGGACACAGTTCAGTCTTGACACAACTAATATTAAATACTTAATTTGAAAAAAAAAAAAAAACATGAATTATTTTCAGAATTTTCCTTTAATTATTGCAGTTGGAATTTAACAAGTACTTTTAACAATGCTTATTATTGGCTGAAACTGATCTCCATTTTGAGGGGTGTAAGCAATAACAACGGTTCTAATGTATTTCCTGTATTACATTTTTAATTTCTATAGCTTTCAAGAATCCAAAAAGGTCCACATATTGCTAAATAACGTAATGATGGCTGTTTTAACGTTAAGGTATGATTATATTGCCTTACAGTTACAAAACAGTTTGACAACAAGCAGGAAATGTTCATGGGCCTGTGCCGTCACCACATTGAAATGGCATTAGCACAGTTATGGCTCACTGAGTAAAACAAACAGTACCAAACTACCAACATACCATGTTTTACGAGGGGAAACTCTTGTAAATCATGTAACTAAGTAAAGTCTAGCTCTAGTCCTTCTCTTAACTTAAAACACATACAATTAGACAAGGCAAGGCAGGTTTATTTGTATAGCAAGTTTCATATGCAATGATAATTCAAAGTGCTTTACATAAAAAGAAGATTCATATCACAATAAGCATAATTTAGCCTCCGTGTTAGAGCAACCGACTCCCACTCTTCTGACCTCTAAAGGTGCTCTAGCAACAAATGCTTGAGGCCATGGTCTTTAGCCTCCTTGTTAGAGCAACCTACTCTGATACAAAGATTTGTCGGTCCGATCCCAGCTCAGCCTGGGATGGGCGCAGTAGGACACAGGGTTACAATAAGAAATGAAACATATTAAAATGATTAAAAATATTAAAAACAGAAAACAGGGTTTTGGAATTTTGAGTTTCATACTTTATGAATGAATGATTACTTTTAATTTATGTCAAAGCCAACTTGGGTTTTGACAACACAGACACACACACACACACACACACACACACACACACACACACACACACACACACACACACACACACACACACACACACACACACACGAAATAATTGCTACATGACTTTTGCCACATATATGTGTGTGTATATTACCTGTTTTTTTGCTCCAAATTAAAGCCATTTACTGTACACAAAACATTTTTGAGTCAAACTATTCTTTTGTTATGAATAGTTTATTTATTATATGAATTTAAATAGTTTTTATTATATTTGAATATTATACATTTACATAGATTTGAATGGTTGATTAATATTTGTAATAGCTTTAAATAGCTTTTAATAGCTTTTGATTTGGGTTTTTTGAGCTGTTTGTGAACCTACATTATTAAAATGTTTTTTTTAAGTTGTCTTCTCAAACTTTTGATGCACCAGCAGTGTTTATTTCAGTGTTTATTGTAAATGTGTTTAAATACATTCAATTTGTGAAAATGATATTGCTCAATTTTCAATAGTGAACTGAATTGCTTACTCTTTTAGAGGAAATCAATCAAACTGACTCTCGTTTCATGTGATTGGCTGTTTGCTGCACGTTACCAATGCAGAAGGATTCAGTTCAGAGTTAACCACAAACTCTGGGTTAAACCCTGAGTTAAGAAAGTTTATATGATGTGTTTTGAAACCACATAACCTAATCTTAACCAGATTGAATATGTTTGGTTTTGTCATGCCAAAACGTATGCCAAGTTCACACTGCACCATTTTAGCTCACCAACAGGTTTTGTGAAATTGCTGACAAATGCCCCCAAAATATGCAAATCTGTGTTTGTCCATGCAAAACATTTTTAGTGGATTAAACATAAAACAAAAAAATAGTCTGAAGAAATTTCAAGGATTGTGATGCTTTAAATAAGTTTGAACAAACAGCAAAAATATATATAAATAAATAGAGTGCAGCCCCAGACGCAGCAGAGGCTGTTGTTTGTGTTTTGTGACACATTCCTCACATAAAATTTTGTGCAACTTGTGCCTCAGTAGGCATTCTGTTTGCTAGGACCAGACACGATAGCCTTTGTTGCATCTGTATATCAATGAGACGTGGGCACATAAAACCCTGTCATCAGGTTATAGTTTGTCCCTCTTCAGATCACTTCTGGTCAATTCTTACCTCTGCTGGCTTGGAGCAGCTCAAAAATCACACTGCTTTGGAGATATCAAAGCTATAATAATTTGGCTTAGTCAAAGACCAACAGATCTTTATTCCAGCACATTCCTCCTACATCCAACATGTTTATTATGAGACAGGTTGTTTGTTTGACATTTAATTTTGCCTAAATAATTGACCTTTTTAGGAGATGCTCAATGATATCCACTGTGACTGGACAAAAGTTTTCACTTCTCAGTGTTTTAGGTGTCTTTGTTAAACTACAGGCACATTTAACACAGTAAGCTCTAAGAAAAATCTAATGAATTCTAATAGAAACAGTGATCATTGTAACTTGAAATTGTTAAGCTATATGGGCATAATTTGGGGTTATTTCAATACTAGTGCTAAATCGATACTTTTAAAACAGTATCAGTGCCAAAATGGTCCCTGAACCTATCTTTAAGCCACAAAGTTATGGTGGATGACTCAAGAAAAATATTTTATTTGTCAAAAAAAATATTTTAATAATTTTAACTATACATTATAATTAAAGTTTAAAGTCTACATCAATTCATATTTTATATATTTGAATTGAATTGTGTTAATACATTTCTTATAATCATTTGTTGGTTTGTTAGCATGAATTTCAGATTTGCATTATGCAATTACATAAGCGTACTACTAACCTGTGAAAAGGCTTAAAATCATGGAACCTTAAAAATCAGGAAACACCTTTTTTCTAGGGTTGGGGCTTGTGACTACGTTTACATGGACATCACTAATCTAATGATTTGCCTTAATCTGAAGAAGACAATAATATGATTAAGGTGTTTACATGAGTTGCTTTTTGAATGTTCTGTAGAAGTCCATCTATTAGCCCAATGACGAAACTAACAGCATGGTCGAAGGTTAAATGCATGTAAGCCTTTTCTAGTGCTTCTGAAAAGAATTTTGTTATTTTTTAGAATTTATTTATATTCGTTTTTTCGCTCCAAATTTAATCTGACTCCAATCTTAAGTGATCGTAAAAATAAGACTGTATTTCTAATCATAGGAACAGATCACAATAATCATTTCTGACTTAATTTTGAGTTCTGATCTATATCTGTTCCCATGCTATTCAGTTTATACGTTCATTAGGGACCAAACGCCGCTTAGAGTTTCACGCCCCGGGTTTTGCATGTCTTACAGACAGTATGTCGACACTGAAGTTAGTCAGAGGATGTAGGGTGAGCTAATACTTAAATAGTCTGGTTGCCACTGCTACTGCTCACTCATCCTAAAAAGCAGTAGATTTGGCCACTTCCAGACAACTTGATAATTTCAGCAATTAGATGATTAAAAGATCTCCATGCTGTCGTGCCAAAACGGCTCCGTACAGTCAAATGTGTCTTAGAATCTAAAGTCTAATCCTGTCGAATCATAAAAGTAGCGCAAGACTCCTTAATCTACTGGATATAAAAAGATTTCAGGAGATTTCAGCATGAATCAAAGCTTAACATTTTATTTGTCAGGTAAAATTATATTATTCCATTTACATAATAAAACAATCAAAAAGCCAATTCAGAGATGATACTGTAAAAATACAACATCCATTACTCAATGATAAATCAAAGAGTTAGAGATGCATACCTGACCAGAGAAGTATGTTGCAGCATACAAGATCTCAAAGATATTTGTCCATATTTCCTTTAAATACTCAACTCAGAACGAACAGCCATAAATTCAAGACAATAGAAGCATCACCTAGACCTTTGCCTGGTGAATTTGAGGAGTTGGCCATCTCTAAGAAGGGGGTGCATCTGGCAATGATCTTATCAAAGCCAAAAACTAAATCAACATATACAAATGAAATATTACAGTGAAATTAAGACCATATTACCAGTCACACAGAGACATTTAAAACGATACCAAACATGAATATAGAGCTACAAGATACACTATATTAAACCCTTAGGCATTTTATGTGAAATGTCCTCTGAGGGTGTACTCACATTATGTACAGTTGTTTTGAACCAGGTCAAAGCACGCTTGTCCCCCCTGCCATCTCTCCCGACGGCCCGCACTCACATTACATTCGGGCCTGGGCACGCTTACGTCATCAATGCTTAGCTCAGCACGGTGGAGACTTCTTTAGTTATATCGTTTAAGTCATTTGATATGCTGTGACACAAAGTCAAATATTTCGCCAAACAGATCAGCCACTTTTGACACTCATAAACAATCATAAAGTCCTCGTGCTGCAGGAATTAGGAGGTTTGCTGAAGGTGCAGCTGTCGTGCAGTAAGCATCTTTAATAATCTACGACAGTTTGCGTTCATTGAACAGTAGGAATGATTAATTAATCCATATCAAACAATCCCTTAAAAGTCACGTCTCGCTTTCAGTTTCGGGCTCAGGCACGCTTGCACTCACACTGCAAGCGTACCACGCCTGAGCCCAAGTGAACCGCGTTCAGGCCCACCTCTTCCAACCAGGGCCAGGGCCGCCCTGCCTGAGCCCGATTCAGAGCACTCACACTTCTCAAACGATCCAGGAAATGGGCCATACCATAGTGTAAGTACCCCCTTAAAGGTCAAGAAGAGGGGCTTGAGGTGGAAGGAGAAGGGTAAACGTTCTTGCATTCCCCCCTGGTGAGCTCTGTGTTTCCAGCCCATGTTTGCATTGTCAACAGTGATTTGAATCACTCAGATCAGAAAGTCTATTGTTGTATTGCATAGCAATTCTTATGATCCTGTCTCATGAAATTTCATAACAGTTCTCAGGGTCCGATATTCTGGAGTCTTACAGTTCCTTTCCTGATCCTGTTTTACATGGTATAGTACATAGATCGATTAACGTCATTGTGTCACCAGCTATCCACGTACGCAAAAGTTTTGTGTAATTTCGGGTCTTTCATTTGTAAATTTTTTTTTACTTTAACTGCAGTCACATTGATTCAGGAACATATTGTTCATGCCCTGTGACAAACTGAGGTATTAGATGAGAATATGAGGTAAGGACTGGTGTAAGAGTGTTGTTTTAAATGGAATCTGATACTGCATGTCAAACAGAAAAGAAAAAACCTTTGCATTTCGTGACGCGGGTGTCTGTGGTCCTTTAAGGTAATCAAAAATTACTGTTTACGTGGTAGACTCTTAATCAGAGTATTGTCTTATTCATATTAAAATCAGAGTATTGGTGTCTATGTAAACGTAAGTGAAAGTGCCAGATGATGTCACAATCTGTCAAAGACAGTGCATTCCTCTGCCTTTAAGTTGATTCCATGAGACCTGAAATCTTTCATTAGGTTTGCCGTTTTCCTCCTTAGATACAACTTTTGTAAAGCATCTGCTTCATGTTGCTGTGTCAGAATCCTTGCTTGTAAAATATAGCCATACTTTAGAACACTTAGTTTAAGCAAAATTTGATGAATGTGATCGTGTGTGTTGATAAATCTGAAGTAAGTCGCTCACCGGATACACTATACTGCGCGCGTTGCTTATACGTGCATTCCCTAAACAACAAGAACAAACGCCTAACATTGTATCCCTTAAAGTTGTTTAGAATTAAATGTTTAGAGATGATGTGATACAACACGTACCTATGTCTGCCTTTGATGTAACCCTTGATGCTTCTTACGTCCTCGTCGCAGCACCAGTGGCACCGAAATTAGGCACTGAAATTCAAATGCACTGCACTGGGTTTCGGTACTCAACCCTATATTTAGCTCATTTAACTTTTATAACTGGTCTGCAGTTCCTGAAAAAAATTATACAACAACTTTACTCACTTTTTTAAGTACATTCAACTAAATGCTTTGTACAGGGTAAGCTGTTCCATTAATTGTTCAAACATTAAAAACAATGTTTGCCATAAATATATTTATTCTCCATTTAGTTAGAAATATTTATAAATAAATAATTCCTAATACTTTTAATATTCCTAATTCTTACATTCATTTTCTTTTCAACTTAGTCCCTTTATTAATCTGGGGTCGCCACAGTGGAATGAACCGCCAACTTGTCCAGCACATGTTTTATGCAGCGGATACCCTTCTAGCTGCAACCCATCACTGGGAAACACCCATACACATTTATTCACACACATACACTACGGGCAATTTAGCTTACCCAATTCACCTATAGCTCATAGAGCACCCGGAGGAAACCCATGCGAACACAGGGAGAACATGCAAACTCCATACAGAAATGCCAACTGACCCAGTCGAGGCTTGAACCAGCGACCTTCTTGCTGTAAGGCGATTGTGCTACCCATTGCGCCACCGTGACACCAATATTCCTAATATTTACAAATAAAATATTCCTTTATATAATTAGCACTTATTGTGTGCATTGCCTCTTCTTATTGAATTGTTGAATTCCTCCTCAACTGTCAGTCGATTTGGACAAAAGCGTCTGCTAAATGACCAAATGTAAATATAAACATTTAAACAGTGTCCTTGTTTGCATGACACATTTATTCAAACATGCATTAAGTACCTCTCTTACAGGTCAGTTTATTTATATGAAGTGAAATCAAAGTGCTTGATCACAGTACACAGCCTCACAACAGACTTGTGGCCAACCAATTGAGAAGTCCTTTGCCGAATGATGTACTGCCGGTGAGGATGGCCTATGCCCTGATCCATTTACACTGGCACAATCATGTAGAAAAAACCCTGACAAACAACTTTAGATAGATATACTTGCAAAACCCATGAGCATAACCTCTAAGATGGAGTACACAGACCAAAAAGACATGGAAAGCCACACCAGCTCAATGTGCAGTGCAAACACAACAACATTGCTTATATTTCTGCTTTGTTTCTATCTCTATCTATCTCTCTCTCTCTCTCTCTGGTGCAATTGCTGTCAGTGCTTCTGTTGTAAACCCTGAATTGAGTTCTGAAAGTCCATTTTGTCTTAAAAGAGAATCAATTTTTCATGCTTTTATAGTGTCACAGTTTAAGTCCTTCATTTACTGTACTAAGAAGTCTTTTTGCTTGTTTTAATGACATTTTTTCAATGGAGACTTTTGTATTAGAAGTTGTTGAATTGTATTTTGAGTCAAGCCAAATTGTCACCTTAGAATTTTAAGGTTCTATCTGACATTATTAATTATTAATCTGATATTAATAATCAATTAAGTTGTTGACATTCTTATTTAATGACAACTTCTTTACATTATGGGATGTTTTTTTATAAGTTGTTTACATTTTAAAACTTTTTTATTTAAGAAACAAATGCTACACACATACTGTTTGCTATATGGAATGCAAAAACTTTAAAGCTCAAAATCTCAAAATCATTCCGAACGTAGTTAGAACCTTACAATTCCAAGGTGATAAAATTAGCAGTATATATGAGCAGGAAAAAAAAGATTAACCAAACGTCTGGAAAAAAATATTGCTGTTGTTGATGTTGTTGTTGTTGTTGTTGTTGTTGTTGTTGTTGTTGTTGTTGTTGTTGTTGTTGTTGTTGTTGTTGTTGTTGTTGTTGTTGTTGTTGTTGTTGTTGTTTTGGCCCTTGTAAAAGTTTAGAGTTTTCATTTATTTTAATTTCTATAAGTCAGTAAATAATCTTGATTTGTTCTAATTGAAATGGTGTAACAAAGGAGCACCGTGCTCTGTTTTTGAAGGCAAATTGCTCTTTACACATTTCTTATATATATTTTTTTATTTGTACATTTTGTGGGTTATTTATTGTAAATTAATTTTTATAACACTATTACACACTACAAATTATCTATTAAACATTAGCAAATAGTGAATTCATTAATTGTTAAGCATTAACTCTACATTTATAGACATTAGTAAACAGTTTATAACTGCAGATACAAACGCTCTATTCTTGCCTTATAAGCACATATATAATGTGTTTAATGATTGTTACTGATTAATTTTTCATGACTAAATAAAATATTGTATTATTTACAAATAATTTGGATTCAAGGGTTAGTTTGGGGTTTAAGATAATTCAAAATGAGTTAGTAAATGATTAATGAACTATTCAAATCAACATTCATATATAATTATTATTGCATATACTAATAGTTAATTTGTATGTTAATAAATGCTTTGTTAACTCAACTTCATGCAGTTTTGTGACCTAATCTAGTGAGGACTATTTATGCTTTATAAATCCCTAATAAATGACAAATAAAGGCTCAGTATCAAATGAACAATACATCTTTGCAATCTTATCTAAAAGTAGAATTACTATAAAGTTTAAACATTGCCGAATAACAGGAGGGTCAAAATATAACATAATTCTATTCAATTCACCTTTATTTTTATAGTGCTTTTACAATGTAGATTGTGTCAAAGCAGCTTCACATTACAGTAAATTGAAACAGTGTCGGTTCAGTTTTCAGTGTTTAAGTTCAGTTCAGTTTAGCTCAGTTCAGTGTGGTTTAATAATCACTACTGAGAGTCCAAACATCGATGCGCAGCTCTACAGATCCCGAACCATGCAAGCCAGTGGCTTAACATAAAGCTCGATAAACAACAACATAATAATTTAACAATATATTATGATACAACATTTTAATGTTATTTAGCGATATTTTAAATGCACAGTAATTTTATTTTAGTTAAGATTAAAAAGATTTATTTTACATATGATTCAGTTTCATTTGTGTATCTTCAAATTAATATAAATTAATAAAGTTATTTAATTTCTTTCTCTTTTTTTAGAATAGAACTGAGCCTTTAATTGTCATTTATAAGGGATTTACAAAGCATAAATAGTCCTCACTTTAGATTAGTTCACAAAACTGCATGAAGTTGAATTAATAATGCATTTATTAGCATATAAATTAACTATTAACATATGCCTGAATAATAAGATATACGAATGTTAATGTTTATTAATCATTAAGTTGCACATTCTGAATAAGCTTTAAAAACCAGCAACTTCTCTCAAATAACTGGTTTGTAAATTATGTGATACTTAATTTAGTAAAATAAAGTAAGTAATTAAGTATTTAGTAAACAAAAAAATATTATTACCAAGTATGAAAATACAATCAAGTACATTTATATGCTTTTAAGGGTGCTTTCACACCTGTGAATCGATTCATTTGTTCCGAAACAGGGATTAAAATTGTTACAGTGTTGCTCTTTGTTCTTGGTGCGGTTCGCTTTCACACGGCAAAGTTTCTAAACGGACCAAAATAGCTAAAACAAGTCACGTGTGAGTAAACTCTCCTCACATTGGTCAAAGTTTCACGGTTTATTCTGCTCAGCTATCGGGAGTGGTTTGGTGGTGCTTGACAGGGTGTGCGCGACATGTCTGAAGAGCGAGGAGGGATGCGGTGGTGAGGGGTGATGAGAAGGGTGCGCAATGTATTTGAGAACCAGGAGGGAGACTCGCGATTTCTGGGAGATTATCACTCGTTTGCGGGCATCCGGGAGTCTCCCGCAAATGCACAGGTAGACTTGAGATGTCTGGAATGATCTCCAGCCCTACTCATAATTCTCTCTTCATATAGCCGTATGCCTATTACATATCTTTAAAACACTGTGTTATAGCCAGGCTCGGATCGTATCAATTTCTCACTACAATCGATCCGCTCCAGAGTTCGTTTCAATCGAGCCGAGACCACCTCATTCAGGCGGTCTTGAAGCGATTGCTTTGGTGCGGAAACGAGCGCGATTGCCCTGTTCACATATGCCAAACGAACCGCGCTAACTGGGCAAACGCGCCAGGTTCCGGAACAAAAGTGTAGGTGTGAAAGCACCCTAAGTCAAAAATACAGCATTTGTATCTGCAGACATAAACTGTTTACTAACATCTGTTAATGTAGAGTTAATGCTTAACAGATAATGAATTCACTATTTGCTAATGCTTATTAAATGATTCATGAGTGTGTAATTCTAAAGTGTTATCCTAGGTTTTTGTAACTTTGTAATAAAGAGCCTTAAATTCAAACCTCTCTCTCTCTCACACACACACACACTCTCACCTTCTCTCTCTCTCTATGTCTGTAGACAACCGAGTCACTGAACGTGCTGGCGATATTAGATTAGAAAGTGATTCAAAGTGGCATTTCACACATGCACATCCCTGCAGGCCCACAACACAACTGCCAGAATGTGCATCTCCAGTGTGTCACTCCTCACCTCACACACACATCAAGACACTGAAACACACAAACATATGTCACATATCTTAAACGCTTAATCCTAACAGGAACATTGTCTGATATATGAGATACTGTACAGTCCAGATCAGACTTTCATTCATTTTCCTTCAGCTTAGTCCCTTTTATTCATCAGGGGTTGCCACAGCAGAATGAACCACCAACTTATCCAGCATATGTTTTACACAGCGGATGCCCTTCCATGCTGCAAACCAGTACACAATTTCACACACATACACTACGGCCAATTTAGTTTATTCAATTCACCTATAGCGCATGTCTTTGGACTGTGGGGGAAATCTCACAGAAATGCCAACTGACCCAGCCAGTAGGAAGTGGAAATTAATGTGGTCTTCATCCACCTCTTATTCAGTCTCTTCCACTGTTCACTGACTGTAATGGGTTTGTTAACTATAACTTTGTCATTAATGATTTTTCCCAAAAAAAATTCAATCAGGTTTAGATCAGGACTTTGGGCTGGCCATTTCATTATTTCAATGCTTTCTGCTTAAAGAAACGGCATTACCTATTTTGCTGTGTATCCTGCCTGTAAATTAATGGCTGGTTAATGCAGGAAAGGAACATATGTTGACAAAGGTGCTTCTGATAAACATTTGCATTTACTCTGTCTTGTAATTCTATAAGAGGCTCATTTCACACTGCAGAAACCATACCCTTAACCATGACACTTTTGATTCTTTCTGCAGATGAGAGCTTTGATTCTTTTAAACCTTGAGACTGTATGCAGAGACAGAGCTGTACCATGTTCAGTTAACTGGTGAGCAATTCCAGCTGCAGTGTTGAACCGATTGGCCATTGTGATTCTCTACATCCTCCTGTCCTCTTGTGCATTCATCTTTGTGGGCAACAGCATTTTTGGGAGACTTAACACAAGAAGTAGAAAAGCAGCCATGTTGACTGTTTTAAATTTTTCTAATTAGTTAAAGTAAAACCCACATAAGCTTTACTTTACCTAAATATGTGTATATTTGATTCTATCATTGCTATCTTCTTAAAATTACAAAATGCTAAAGGAGTTCTGCATATTTCTTTAATTAGAGTTTATTTTTAATTGTAGTTTAATTAACTACATTTAATTCAATTCATGTTTATTTCTATAGCACTTTTACAATGTAGATTGTGTCAAAGCAGCTTAGCATAGAAGTTAGTAAAATGAAGCTGTGTCAGTTCAGTTTTCAGAGTTAAATTTCAGTTTAGTTCAGTTCAGTGTGGTTTAATTTTCACTGCTGAAAGTTCAAACACCAAAGAGCAAATCCATCCATACGCAGCTCCACAAGTCCCAAACCAAGCAAGCCACTAGTGACAGTGGCGAGGAACAAAACTTCACCAATTGACGAAAGTGAAGGGAAAAAACCTTGAGAGAAACCAGGCTCAGTTGGGCATGACCATTTCTCCTCTGGCCAAACTTCCTGTGCAGAGCTGCTGTCAAGGCACCGGAGGCTGGCGAATGCTGGAAGTCCATCGTGGAGAAGCTGCAGGTGTGAATATGTCACTGGCGGGTGTTCAGGCTGGCCCATGGCGTCAATGCGAAGACTTGTCTGTGGTCTTTCAGGAATGCCACAGCATCTTCTTAAGATATACGGCCTTGTCCAGGATTATGGAACTACATGCATTTCTGTCTCTGCTATTTTTTCCTGTGCTCTTGAATATGTGTGACTGTGTTGCATGGAAACTTTCTGCTAACAAAAACAAAACTTTCTAATAGAAAAAAGCAAGATAACTTTACTTCAGACACACCTATCAAACTTTCAAAGCAACACTTTTACTGCAATGAAAAAACTTTGCTCTTCCTCTGGCCGAAAAAAAGTGAGATATGCACCGTCAGAGGTGATCTAGTAACTCATACACAATTTTAGGCTATATTACCCAAAAAAGATTGCATTTTAAGCGTAATTAATTCATAAAATATGACAACATAAATTACATTTAAAGCCTAATTCTAAAATGTTGAGTTTATATTGATATGCTTTAAATGCTTGCATATTTTTAGGATTAACTTAAATGGGACTAAGCAGTGACCTTGCTATATTGCAAGCTGTTCTCTAACATTGATTTTGATTGTACACTGTAAAAAATATCAGTTAAATAACAATTAAACGTGTTTTGTGATTGACACGTGTTTTGCGTTTAATCACGCTGTGAATTGCATTGCGGGACCTTGATCTCTTTTCTGTCAACTTTTGATGTTGAAAACATAACTATAGAGCTTAACAAAGTGACTTTTATTCACATTTTTAGTAGTTTGAAATAATATAATGTTTAAATAATAATAATAAGAGAAATAAATCTGTAAAATAACAGAAAATGTTTTGGGAGATTATTCTAATGTTTTTGTATGGAAATACACAATTCCAACCCTTACAATATATCCCTTTAAACTATTAAAATGTTAATAAAAGTCACTTTGTTAAACTGTAGAGTTGAGCTTTCAGCATCAAAAGTTGACAGACTTGACAGACTTGATCAAGATCTTCATGCTTAACATTTGTTGGAAGAAAGGTCAAAGTCCCATAATGCAATTCAAAAGCATAAATAAATGGGGATAAAATAAAACACAAAATACGGAATACTAATGGCAAACATTTAGATTACTAAAAGTAATTTAACCAGTCCAGAAAAAATGTAAACAAAACTATAATTGAATTTAAGAAAAAAATATATTGATTTGTTGATTGCTGATTTACACTTTCAGATAAATAAGCAAGCAGTTATATTTATTTATGTTTATGACTTTTTTCTAGTCTATCATATCACAGCTTCACGTCACTATCACTGCGGCTCAGACTCTAGCCCCAAATGAGATCACCAATGAAATATGTCAGTGTCCATCTTTGAGACATTCTGGCTTCATTTTTCTACTGTGGAAAGAAGTGGAGATGCATCATCTATCTTTTGTAATATCAATGGTCAGGCTGCTTGTGTTCTAGCAAACTCATGTCTGGGTCAGTGGACATGGCTTCTTTAGCAGGCATACAGACAAATATGTAGGGGAAATATCATGCATACAGTACTTGCTGCAAATATTACAAATCCTCTGGTTCAGTTTTGCTTATTGTTTGTTGATAAATGTCAATATGAGTCACTTTTTCAAACCTTTCATGGTTAACATTTGTTGGACAAAGGTCAAAGTCCCATAATGCAATTCAAAAACATAATTGGAGAAAACAATAAAAATAAAATATGAATAACAAAATATGGAAAATGTACAGCTATTTTTTGTAGTGTATAATAGTAAATGAGTAAAAAGAAAGAGCAGGGCTCCCAACCTTAGTATGGAATACAAAATTAGTCAAATTACAGGATATATTAGCCTTAATTTGTTTTAATCGGCTTTGTAAATTAGCTACATAAAAATATACATAAGGAATGCAACTTTCAGATTAATCATCATATATATACATACATATAATTGCTCTGTCCATGTACAGTAATTTACTTTTAAAGTACAGTTTTTCTTCATGCGCAATACCTAAAAAAATTATGTATACAAATGCAGAAAGCACTTTTTAAAACTTTGCATATTTACAGGATTAATCCTTCCTTTTACAGAAATATCACAGCTTCAACTAATATCTGTAAGTTATAACGTATTTAGAACAAATTCATGTTTACCTATAATAATTTTGTAAAAATGCAGATATCATTAACTACAATAACCAACCACAACTGCAATATGTCTCCGATAAACTGGACTAGATGAGAAAACCTTTCACTGAATGGGATTTGCATTTTTGGCATACTTCTGTTTACAGCAGTGGTTGATGAGGACTACAGAGGTCTTTGCCAGAATGATCCCAAACAGTAACTTGAAAGGCTGCCACTCCTGCATGAGAGAGGTACAATTTGTATCACAGCAAGACAGATGTGTTAAATAATACAGTAGTCTGTGATGGAGAACTGTATAAATGAATAAAATGCATTGCTGAGTGCTCAGAGTGGTGTCTGTGAAATCTGTCACCTGTAATGAGCAATGCTCGTTTTAAACTGCATCCAGCAGTGCAAAAGAACTGAAAATGACTTGGATTCCTTTTTCTGCAATTAAGAAACTGTTAATAGATTAGATTTTTAGCTTCATAAAATGTTTAATAACAGGACTTGACGTTGAATACAATTGTATTCATATTTTTACATTT
>CAIGQZ010001474.1:3649353-3671162 GCA_903798205.1 Danio tinwini | reverse complement strand
ACACACACACACACACACACACACACACACACACACACACACACACAGACACACACACACACATACACACACACACACATTACCCTCCTCCTCCTTAACAGTCCTTAACAGAAACATTCAAAAACAGTATACAAAGAATGAATATTAAAAAAACAACTTCACAACAGTTACTAACACCATAGAACACAGTTCCCGGTTCTCACCAGTGTTATCAGGGCCGGCGCGTCCATAGTGAGGGCGGCGTCTGCGAACCACCTCCCTCCGGTCCTCACTTTCATCCGCGACACCCACACCCTCACTCCCGGTCCTCACTTTCAACCGCGAACCAGTAACTTTCTTTTTTACTTTCGAGCTGAGGGCAGCATGATCGCCGTTCACCTAGAGCGCCAGTCCAGCTTGCTCCAGCCCTGACTGTTATTCAGACACCTCACCCCGAACCTAGCCCTCCGGTCTCCCGGATTTTTAGGGACAGATGTTGGCAGGTATGTGTGTGCAGTTTTATTTTGAAACTTGACTGCTGCAGGTATGTAAGAACAGCTGAGCTGACGATGGCCATAGCAATGACAAACAGCAGAGGATCGCAGGCTCATAAACGCATTAAATCCGTAAACAAAGCGCCACGCGTCACGTTTTCAACGTAGCTTTAGACGCAATATGAGAATATAAAGAGTTAACCATACAGTACAAGTGATTACAAGTAACAAAACACAATTAAATACATTATTTGCAAGCTAGAAAATGCAAGGAGGCAACCATTTTAACCACTTACTTACACTTGTGAAATGGAGGAACTGATCCACAATGCACTGCTCCATGTTCTGGCATAGTCCCTTACATCAATAGTCTTTTCTGATCCTTCCTTTAACAAAAGGCTGAGGAATTCTCCATTGTAAGTGTGTAGATTCCAGACTCGAACAGCACAATGCTGGGCTATAATGCTGAGGTTTTTGCGAGCGCAACAACTGGGCGAAGTTGTGTATTGACGTCACGACGAAACGGCTAAAGACTCGTTATCAAAATGATTCATTTAAAGTACTAGGAGTCGACTCTTTTATAATTGAATCAATATTTTTAAACACTGTCCACTTTCAGATTTAAGCCTTAGCTGGATATTTCACTTCACTTAAAACAGTGTTACACACTTCATGGAAGGTCATTCTCAAAAACCCATAATAGGGGCTCTTTAAAATAGGACTAAATTATCTCTGAAAAAACTGAACATGTCAAAAGAAGAGTCTCAGAAAAAGGCAGTCTATGGAGACTACAGTGTTCATTTGTGCATCCTAAAACTCAACATTTATAATGCATCTTAGTCACTGACATTATTTTTAGCAGGCATAGGGATAACACAAATAGGGGTGACTGCTTGTCACTCAGGGCTGTCTATGGTATTGAGAGATAAATTGTCACTAATGGGCGGGGCTTTCCCTCTCTAATGACATATACAAAAGGGAGAATGTCAATCAGTGTTTCTACAGACTGTTTTCATGAAGTGCAATTATGAAAATAGAATTAATAATTTTTTTGCATTAGAGACTACATTCATACACTGTTGTGTAAATTCTGTAAATAAGGTAAAAAATCTTGGTGTGATTCTGGAGTCAGATCTGAATTTTAATAGTCATGTCAAAGCAGTAAGTGAATCAGCGTCCTATCATCTCAAAAACATTGAGTTTCCAGTGATAACTTAGAGAAACTTGTTCATGCTTTTATCATCAGCAGGGTGGATTACTGTAATGGACTCCTCACCGGCCTTCCCAAAATGACAGTCAGACAGTTGCAACTCATTCAGTACGCCACGGCAAAGATTCTGACCAGAACCAGAAAATCAGAGCACATCACACCTGTCCTCAGGTCTTTACACTAGTTCCCAGATACATTCAGAATATAGATTTTAAAGTATTACTATTTGTCTATTAATCACTAAATGGCCTAGATTACAGATATGCTCACTGAATACAAACCTAAAAGATCACTCAGATCTTTAGGATCAAATAAATTAGAAATTCCAAAGTTCAATTACAGTTTTTCTCAGTCGCTTTGGTGCATTTCTCACAACACTATTTACATTTGCACAACAGTTAATGCATTTCTCAAAACAATTAGTCATTTGTGCACATCATAGTAGCAGTTTCTTATTCCTTCCAGCAGATTGCAAATGCTTTTGGACATGCATCAATTGCTTTCATACAACTCTGTGCTGTTTGTAACATTATCAATTGCTTATGTCATGTCGACAAAATTAACTAAACTTGTGGATGCTGAATAGTCATTCCAAATAAAACTAATAGTCCTCATTTAATTACTTGAGTCATTACATACAAAACTAGTTGTCAAAATCTGTCAAGCTCATTTTATTTAAAAACTTTAAATCTGTATTTTTTCCTGAAAATGTCTTCTAAATTGAACAATTTCATGAATGATTTACAGACCTATACATGTTGTAGGTTCAGTTCCAATATGTACTGCAATAATGTTTACAGTTGTGCACAGCTCTACCCAAAAGAAGTTTATGTTTGTTGTAAATAAGGGTGTATTTATTATTTTGCACAATGCTGTGAATAAATTAGAATTGTAAAGAGCATCTGCAGTAAAAATGTGAAACATACATATTCAGTGTCTTGTACTCAAATACCTCACTAAATGCAGTATGTCTAACTTTACTGTAGTTTCAATGACTTTTATGCATTGGTCATAATGAAAACATGACAAAGCCATTTGACTGTCTTGTTCATAAACAATGGTGGCAGGACTTTGCATTTTGATGACACTGATACTTTCATTGACATAAATACTTGCTTTTGAGGAATGAGCTCTCCATTTTGAGCAAGTGACACGCTTTTGTAGGTTATCCACTAGGTTTTGCAGTTTGTACTAATTGTTTTGAGAAATGCATTAACTGTTGTGCAAATGTTAATAGTGTTGTGAGAAATGCACCAAAGCGACTGAGAAAAACTGTAAAAGCAGGGTGAATCGGCCTTCAGCTACTACACCCCCCACTGCTGGAATCAGCTTCCAGAAATGATCAGATGTGCTCCAACATTAGGCACATTCAAATAAAGACTTAAAAAACATCTGTTTAGCTGTGCTTTTACCAAATGAGCACTGTGCTATGTCCAACAGATTGCACTATTATGTCTTTCTTTTCTTTTTCATTCTTTTATAACCCGTTTTAACACATTTTAATCTGTTTTTATCTGCTTTATTCATTTTTTATTATTTTTATCATTTGTATTTTCTTTTTTTTTTGTTTATGTAAAGCACTTTGAATTACTATTGTGTTTGAAATGTGCTATATAAATAAACCTGCCTTGTCTTGCCATGTTGTTAAACAACTGTGTTTAAACCTAATATAAAAGTAATTTTTGCATAAAAGGCACCCTTTAAACCTCTTGCAAAGGATGTAATATTCCTTTCTCCAAAGTGCATGCATGTGACAATAAATATTAAAGATATCTTAAAGTCCATTTAGATTTTTATTAATAATAACATGCTTAATAGTTTTTAATTGTGCTCTTTTTTTAAAAAACCAAGTCTTTCTCATTTTGCATAGCTGTTTCTAATTGTTATACAAACTCTAAATGTGATTTTCAATCTGGGTATAAGTGAGCTTCCATTTAGCACTTTTTCCTCCAAGATCAATAGTCTTTTTTTTTTCACTCAGTGCACTCAGTAAGAAGCTGAATTACTTGCCTACGTATCTCCTGTAAAAAGCTGTTGTTGAACTTGCCGCAATTTGCAGGCTTTGATTTGCCCACTCTCAGGCCACGTGGGGAATTCAACTCTGAGAGTGCAGTGATGAAGAGAAGATAGCGGAAGCAGACACGCATGGAATTTCATTAAATTGACACTGTGTTTTCATTTGCCAGAAATGCAGCTCTTCCTTATCAGCGGATTACCTATGAATGAGCTCTATTCTGCGTCCATCAATCTGGGGAGCTTTCACCTCTGCTCTGAGATTGTGGGGCCGGAGATAAGAGAGTGGGCATGACTATGCAATTACACACTTTATTTTATTTTCCATCCAGGACCAAAATGAAAAAGAAAACCCATCTTGGACTCTAAATCGCATTATCGCCGTCAGGGAATTTATGACACGTGTTTAAGATGGAACGAGGAGATAGGAGGCTGCCAAGAAAGCGTTTCGGTACAGCTGAGATTCGGGGGAGAAATTTGAGAGCCCTACCGTAGAGAGGTGATCGATGGCGGGTCACAGTCAGGAGAGAAGTAATGCAGGCACTTGGAGACAGATAGGGCCAGCATTAGGATCACAAGGGTGGACTGATAAGCCTTTGCCCTCTTTTCAGGTCGAGACCACACAGTTGCACGGCAACAGCAGGGCTCTTCAGAAACACCACCCTGCTTCAATCTGCAGGCAGCTCCACTTCCGCCAGGGGCTCGCTGTGAGTCAAGCAGACACATGGAGAGAGGAATGATTGGCGTGATACATTTAATGGGATTATAGATTACTATGTGACAAATGCAGCTTCGGACTCATAAATAGAGCAAACAGCCAAACCCGGCCATGTCGTACGTTTCAGAAGGATCAAATAAGGTCAACGTTTATTCTGCGTCCACAAATCATTAAAATGGAAAAGCTATTGGGCTGTTGGCAAGGTATCAGCAGGAGGGATGGCAAGAGAAAAGAAAGAGAGGAAGATTTATGCATGGCTAAATCAATTGTGAATGCAAATGTGCTGAGCAGCAGACTCATGCGACCTAGGGAGGAGTCCAACTCCCTCAATTATGCAATTATGATTCATCAGAAGAATTCCCTCTTAAAATCCTGAAAATCAATGATATGCACTGCGCGCTAGGCTCCAGTATCCAGCACCCCAAATGGGTCAAATAAGCCTAAACTGCAATTAAATCACTTTTATGCAGTTTCACATGCACAAAAAAGCTAGATCTGTTTGAAAACCCCTTTTCTTCAATATATAAAAATTTCTGCAGCTCATTAGAAAGGTGTAGACTTTTCATACGATTGCACTCGGTGAACTTTAAAGAGATTAATCAAACAAGGTTTTATTCCATGCATTGGGCTTTCACCTAAAATCTGCTTGAGAAACTGCTGAGACAGGAGCACTAAAACTGCATTCTAAGCTAATGAAACATTTACCAACATTTTCATGGCTGAGGGGACTGGAGGCAGATCTTCTATGTGAGACTTATCAGCTGAACAAATCTGTTTCCAATACGCTGCGTCCAGGCTATTTAGATCAGGAGGGGTGTTTGAATTTTGGTTAAAAATAACAAGCCAGCTGCTACATGAAAAGAGTCTACTGGGGAAAAGCTGATTGGACCACGTTTTTAATTTACAGGCATGCAAAAATTGGAGCTTACTTAAAAAATAGAGGAGAATGATTATAACATAAATGCACTTTATTGCAATAAATCACCAATATATAAAAATAATTGGATTTCATAGGGCTCTACTAGCATTCATTCATTTTCCTTCAGCTTAGTCTCTATTTCAGGGGTTGCCACAGTGGAATGAACCGCCAACTATTCCAGCATATGTTTAGGCAGCAGATGCCCCTCCACCTGCAACCCAGTTTTGGGAAACACCCATACACACTCATTCACACACATGCTCATACACTAGGCCAATTTAGGCCACGTTTTAGTTTTAAAATGGCGTTTTAGAACGAAAATGATCCACATCCACACTGGTGTTTCATCTAGCGTTTCTGAAAAGATCTTCGTCCACACTACACCACTGAAAACGTACATCACATGACCATACACACATTCTAGCATGTGCTGCAGCCTATGCAGTCAGCAGGGACTTTGAGCACACCTCCCCAGGTGAGAGCAGCGCACGTCGGACAGTTCATCAAGGTTCAACCGCTGGATGTCATTGCACTAAAGTTGGTAAACCTGATATTTAAATAATCTTGTGTTTATCTAACGACTCTTTGGTGTTTTGTATTACTTGTTCTCAGGTAACGTGTTTTGGCTGAGCGCAAAGATAAGTTGACTAATAAGATAAGATAAGATGACTGATTGCTATATTGTATAAACATTGTATGTTATACTTTTATAATGGCCATTATTGATTATTAAAACTAATATTCAGTGAAAGAGACAAGGTATGTTTCGTATTTTTCAATGTAAAGGAATGGAGGCAGTTATGTTTTAGGCTCCATTTTGTTATAAATATGCATACAGTGACGATGACGTTCATATAAATATGTAGCTACATGACTCAACATTTTTGGTGTCTGTTAAGATGTTAATATCAAATTGAATATAGGCAGTTCCTTATGTAAAGTTATCATTTTATTGTTAAGATAGTGAAACAACGTAGCCAAGATTATGTGAATGAGGTACACTGTTCCCTTTGAAGATTTACCCAACGCGTTCTCTGGAGTTTCTTTTCCATATCAAACTTGCAAAGTTTGAATTTACAAGGAAAGGATGCAGGACAGAACTTTGTGCTCTTAATAATCAGAAAAATCCCCAATCAGGCAAATGTCTGCAGCCCCGCCTCCGTTTCAGATGTCTTCGTTTTCCCCCATCCACGCTGACATGGAACAGCAGCATTTTAAAACCAAAATGGTCTCTCCAGCATTTTAAATACGCTCCATTTTTCAAAGCTCGAAAACTTCAGGGTAGTGTAGACAGAAGGTGTAACCGTAGCAAAACATACGCATTTTAAAACTAAAACGTATTACAGTTTTTCTCGATTGCTTTGATGCAGCCGTCAACTGAAACCACATTTTCAAAACAGTTAACACACAGGCCTAAACAGCGGCGCTCATGGTCAAAATTACATATTTGCTTGCAAAATGCACATACCGTGTCAAAACATTTTAAATATGCAACAAAAGCTAATTTTACCTTCAAACAACACAACTTGCAAACAAGCATATAAGCTCTTTTAATCAATCACTACACAATGGACAACAAAATACAAAATACAGAACTCAGTGTGAATCACTGCACCATTGCTTGCCATTGTAGCCTATTGCCAATGCCATTTCGTCAACTTTGAATTATAAAGTTCAATCTGACCTTTTTGTTAAAATTGAGTAGTTGACATTTTTTTTTAAATAACAACTTATTTACATTATGGGATGTTTTTTATAAGTTGTTTGCAATTTAAGACTTTTTATTTACAGTAAAAAACAAATGTCACACACGTACTGTTTGCTATGGAATGCAAAAACTTTGAAGCTCAATATCTCAAAATCATTCAGAATGCAGATAGAACCTTATAATTCCAAGGTGACGATTTGTTGTCTTTCTATTTGGGCTGTCAAATTGCCCTTTTTGCAAAGAATTGGATGCAGAATAAGAAATGTGTTGATTACAGTAAATTTATATTGAATTCATGACATTTTTTCAAACTGTAGCTGAAAACTGAAATACTGTTACTGTAAAAAAAAAAACAGAAAAAAGTTATAAAATACTGTAAATATTAGAGAAAACACATGTAAACCAAAATACAGTCAAATCTATTGTGAGTATAAGACGTAGCCACTATTGACCTCCTCCATCCATGCTGGCACAGAACAACACAGACCTTCCACTGTTTTTATAAGGTTTGCGGACTGATTGCTAATTGAAGATTTGTGTGAAGGTGTGTCAAACCACTGGTTCAGTGATTTCATACTGATGTTAGTAGTTTCTAATGGTTAGGAATAGATGGTTTCTGTTTGGTTACCATAACTAAAACAATGGATTTTGGACTGCTTGAATAACGTCTGTGTTAACTGTTTTGAAAAATGTTGGGGAAAATGTGTCAGTACAATAAGAATGAGTTTACACATTTGCAAGACATGTCTTCTGCTCTGATGGGATAGTGATGATGAAGATCAAGTGAATCCTAGTTTCACTGAGCGTGTCTTAGCAAATGAGAAAAACTGTAATATAAACAGGGCCCTAGTTTATTAAATTAACCTATAGTGCATGTCTTTGGACTATGGGGGAAACCAGAGCACCTGGAGGAAACACACTCCCATGCAAACTCCACACAGAAATGCCAACTGGCCCAGCCGGAACTCAAAGCAGTGACCTTCTTGGTGTGAGCCACAGTGCCACCCCTAGCATTCATTCATCATTCGGCTTAGTCCCTTTATTAATCAGGGGTTATCACAGCGGAATGAACCGCCAACTTATCCAGCATATTTTTTATGCAGCGGATGCCCTTCCAGCCGCAACCCAGCACTGGGAACACCCATACACTATGGCCAATTTAGCTTATTAAACTGACATATAGCGCATGTCTTTAGACTGTGGGGGAAACTGGAGCACCAAGAGAAAACCCACACCAGCACAGAAAGAACATGCAAACTCCACACAGAAATGCCAAAAGACCTAGCCAGGACTCAAACCAGTGACCTTCTTGCTTCAGTGACCTTCTTGCTGTAAGGCGACAGTGCTGACCACTGAGCCACCGTGCCGCCCCTAGCATTCATAATAATAATAATAATAATAATAATAATAATTAATAATAATAATAATAATAAGTGTATATATTATGATTTGTCTCATTCTACTATATACTATTATTGATGTTTTGTTATGCAGCATTTAGCCAGTTTCTTTAAATCAATAACGCTCATTAAATTTTATTTCATAACTAGTGTTGCAATACCTCTGAACTGACAGCCATGAAAAAAACATGTCAGCTTCCGTTAACAGCGATAGCATCTGTCATTCACATGAATTTTTAAATCAAAAACCTTGAGATCAAATAAATATGAGTTTGAACTCAAAAGTACATACTGTAGAAGAAGGAAAAAAATACTGGGCATAAAAAACACTTTAAACCACAAGTGTTTTTCTTGTTGACAATTCCGCACAAAGAGATATGATCATTCTACTTCTCAGACACAGAGGGAACTCTACTGAGCATATGCTAAATAGGTGTCATCACTTCAGCTTGTTTGTGATTGAAGAAATTTAGTGCTAGAATTGCCTGCTAAAAAGCAATCATTGAAACAGCTCAACAGAGAACAGAATTCCATGGCTGCGAGACATTTCACACTATACTGCAAAAACGCATGTAGACTCAACTCTCATGAGCACCACTTTGTTTAGATTTGCAACCATTTTCTAGATAAACAGCTGGTTATGAGAATTGCAAATTTTCAAGTCAACACTGAAAAGTCAGCAATAACGTTGCAATTAGAAGTGTTCAAAAATCATTTAAACGTTCACTTCAGTGAGACAGTCAGCTGAGAGAACAATCGCTCATCCTGACCTAGTGTGCTAAAATGAGCTCATTACATATTTAATATGATAACTTAGTTCCTATATCTGTCACTCTTAGACCTGACAGTTTATAGGTCAGAGGATAAAAGCATGCCATAAATGACTGTTTAAGTATGACACATTTGTCTAGCAGTAATGTTTTCACATTAAATAATGGTTCAGGTGTATAATACTACCCTTCTAATAAATCATAATCATATTGTACATATCTAATTTTAAAAGTGGTGGGGACAAACAGTCATAGTGTATAAATGATTCCACTGATAATACTCAAATTGTGTAAAAGAAAATAGATTTGACTAATATTTATTAAAGGCATAGTTATTCCCAATTTTTTTATATACTCACCTTCAAGTGGTTTTAAATCCTTATGAGTTTCTTTCTTCTGTTAAACACAACAGAAGATAATGTGAAGAAAGCTGAAGACCTGTAAGCATTGACCTTCATAGTATTTGTTTTTCTTAATGTGGAAGTCAATGGTTACAGGTTTTAACCATTGATTTAAAGAAGGATTTAAAGTGAAGAATGAGTAAATGACAGAATTTACAATTCTGGTTAAACTAAACCCACTGTGAAATTAAATATTTAATGACAAGGCAAGGCAAGTTTATTTATATAGCACATTTCATTAACAATGGTAATTTAAAGTGCTTTACATAAACAAAAATAAAAGAAACAAGAAAATAAAAATGATTACACTAATTAAAAATGATTAAAACAGATAAAAACAGATTAATATTTGTTAAAACAGGTTATAAAAGAATAAAAAAGAAAAGAAAAACATAATAGTGTGATCTGTTGGACATAGCACAGTGCTCATTCAGTAAAAGCAAAGCTAAACAGATGTGTTTTAAGCCTTGATTTGAATGTGCCTAATGTAGGAGCACATCTGATCATTTCTGAAAGCAGGTTCCCGTGGGAGAGCCATAGTAGCTGAAAGCAGATTCACCCTGCTTTGACTCTTGGAAATGTCTAATTTACTTGATCCTAATGATCTGAGTGATCTGTTAGGTTTGTATCCAGTGAGCATATCTGTAATGTATTGAGGTTCTAGGCCACTTAGTAATTTATAGACAAGTAGTAATACCTTAAAATCTATTCTGAATGTAACTGGGAGCCAGTGTAAAGACCTGAGTACAGGTGTGATGTGCTCTGATTTTCTGGTTCTGGTCAGAATTCCGGTGTTCAAAATGCATTCTGCGTTCTGAATGAGCTGCAACTGTGAGGAGTCAATTACAGTAATCCACCCTGCTGATGATAAAAGCATGAACAAGTTCTCACTGGAAACAGAGCATCTAATTCTTGCAATGTTTTAGATGATAGTATGCTAATTTTCTTATTGCTTTGACATGACTATTGAAATTCAGATCTGATTTCAGAATCACACCAAGATTATTGACCTTATTTTTTTTGTTGTTTGGCCTCTAGAGCCAAGGTACGCATTCACCTTGAGAACCTCATCTCTGTTCCTAAATGCAATGACTTCAGTTTTCTCTTTGCTTAACTAAAGAAATTTTGGCACATCCAATTGTTCATTTAATGAATGCATTGGCAGAGGGTGTCAATGGGGCTGAAGTCATTAGGTAGTAGATCTGAGTGTCATCAGCATAGCTGTCGTAGGAGATTTGGTTCTTTCTCATTATTTGGCTCAGTGGGAGCATATAAAGGTTGAAGAAGAGGTGTCCCAGAATTGAACCTTGTGGGACTTCACATGTCATGGTTGTCCACATCGACCTATGGTCACCTTTACTGACAAATTAACCTCTCCCTTCAAGGTAAGATCTGAACCATTTGAGGACCGTCCCAGACAGCCCAACCCAGTTTTCCAGCCTATCCAGAAGTATGCTGTGATCAACAATCAAACTAAGTTAATCAAACTAATTCATCCAATATGCTTTAAAATGTTCATAAAACCATCATAAAAAATGTTATATTCACAGATGTAATTCATTTGATGCATACAATGTTTTACAGCATTGCAAAATAGTCATGAAAGCTCAAGCATGCTTGCTTGATGCATGCAATCCAATGAGATCAATTCTGCTGCCGTTCCTATGCTACGTGATGAGGAGAATAAAATCAGCACTTCCCTTGAAACTAGTGTAATATATTAATAATAAAAATCAACATTTCTGCAAGCAGGGAAACCCATGCACAGAGCTCTATTTCTCCATAGTCAAAGAACTGCACCTTAGAGTTTGTGTTTTGTGTTTGGAGTCGGCTGCCTGATGGAGTTATGGAATTATTATTAAACCAACATTTGAGATGGTGTGAGATGAGATCAGTCTATTTGTTAACCCAGTTAGCTGATCACATCATCTGCTGAAGGCAAACAGGATGACTTTTTAAAGAGCATGGGGTGGCACAGTGGCTTGGTGTTTAGCACTGTTGCCTCACAGTGAGATGGTTGTCGGTTCGAGTCCAGAAGGCTTTTCTCTGTGGATTTTGCATGTTATTCCCTTGTCTGATTAGGTTTCCTCCGGGAGCTCCGGTTTCCCCCACAGTCCAAAGACACGCAGTATAGGTGAATTGTGTAAACTAAATTGGCTGTAGTGAATGAATGAATGTGAATTAGAGAGTGTGTGTGAATTTCCCAGCACTGGGTTGGGGCTGGAAGGGCACCCACTGCATGAAACAAATGCATGGATTAAAGTTCTCTGTTAATTGCAGCGAGTCTATGATGGGTTTCCATCAATTGCTTGGCTCCTGTTTGTCCTTGTAATAAATGTCTTAATGTTAGCTTGATTGGGTCTTTGTGTATTCAGCCTGCTGAGGGGGGATTTGATCAAAGCCTGAAGTGGAGTGAAAGCACGTTCTTCTCTCTACTAAGGATTCTCAATAATTGATCTGCTGGGGATCCACTCCGAGATTTATATTCCCGCTCACAGAAAAAACAAAAAACTGCTCTGTCCACTCCATTTTAATAGCTAATTATGTTTAATTAACAATAATTAATGTTTATTTTTATTTCATGAACACAACATCTATAAATATACATATATTTAATGGTTTGGAAATTAGTTAACACCTTTAATAAACAATTAACATATGTCCAAATGTACATAATGTAAGTGTGTGCATCATCCTTTTCATTTTCTGACTGTAGCCTGTTAAATAGCTGAGACCAATTGAATTTAAATAAAGTGTTGATTAAAGGAATGTGGCCTGAAAAAAAAAATCTGTCAGATGAATTATTTTAATCTATCCATATGCTAGAGCAGTTCATTCTTTGCAGCAATGCATGCACAACAAAATGGAAACAATACTAGCATTGTTTCATTTTAAAAGAGATGTGCTGATATTTAATAATGCAATATATCACGATAATAAATGCGTGATTGTGTTATTGTGGGAAGTTTAAAATATTGTATAACTATTTATTCATTTAACTTGGGGTGTATTTTAAGAATATTCAGATTGTGTCGGTTGTTTAGGTTTTGGTTGTTCATCAACAAATGCTTGAAAATTTAAGGGATTTAAACACAGTTTTGTGGAAATAATCTGTGAATTTATTAATTCAAATTTTTATAATCGCACTTGATAAAAACTGCAGAAACACTTTGATTGACATTCTCCCTTTAGGGAAAGCCCTGCCCATTATCGGGGATATCTCTCCCTCATTTGCATAAACAGCCAGAGTGAGAAGCAGCTGTCCAGAATTTGAGTTTTTAAATCTCCCACATAGCTGAAAAGAGCACAATCTCATGTGAATTTAAAGCGACAGTCACCAAAACTGCATAATTTGGATCAAAGCCTAAAAGGGGCAGTTTCGAAAAGTTATAATTATTTGTGTGGTATTTTGAGTTGAAACTTCACACTCTACACTCTCAGAAATAAAGGTACACGAGCTGTCACTGGGGTGGTACCTTTTCAAAAGGTACAAATTTACTTAAAGGGTCCATATTAATACCTCAAAGGTACATATTAGTACCTAAAAAGTACAAAAGTGCTCCTCTTAAAATTTGTAGGTACTAATATATACTTTTGAGGTACCAATATGGACCCTTTAAGTAAATTTGTACCTTTTGAAAAGGTACCACCCCAGTGACAGCTCCCGTACCTTTATTTCTGAGAGTGTAGGGACATCAGAGATTTATTTAACATCTTGTAAAAAGGGGCATAATAGGGGCAAAATATTACCATTTTCACATGTTAATCTGGCCCACGACATAAACAAGCTATTAATTTAAAATGCTCTCATTAAATATAATTCATTAACATTCTACAATAAGTCTCCATTTCTTAACATTAGTAACTAAACTCACGATGAAAAAAACAACATTTAGTCAATCTTTGGTGGTGTTGACCTCTTAGTAAATGTTTAATAACTTATTAAAATCAAAAGGCATAATTGTTTTATTAAATTAATGAGTTAATAATTAATACAATTTAGTAGTTTTTTTAAACTAACATTAACAAAGTAGCAGCAATATATGTGATTATTTTGTAATGCATTACCTAATGTTAACTAAACCTTACTATAAATTGTTACCTATTGCACTTTATAATCCTTTTGCAATTAATTTTTAGTTTAAACGTGTTTACTCTGAACATGTTATAGCTGTTAAAGAAACAGTGACTATGTTTACATGGACATCAGTAATCTAATTATTTGCCCTAATCTAAATAAGACAATAATTTGATAAAGGTGTTTACATGGTTTGCTTTTTGAATGTTGCTTTCATGTTCCTGTTTTTCATGTCATAGAACATAGATCCATTAACGTCAATGCGTCGTCACCACATTTCCATGTAATTTTGGATGTTTATTCATTCATTTATTTTCTTTTCGGCTTAGTCCCTTTATTAATCAGGGGTTGCCACAGCAAAATGAACCACCAACTTATCCAGCATGTTTTTACGTAGCGGATGCCCTTCCAGCTGCAACCCATCACTGGGAAACGCTCATCCACTCTCATTTACACACATACACCATAGACAAATTTTTCCTACCCTATTCACCTGTACTGCATGTCTTTGGACTTATGGGAAAACCGGAGCACCTGGAGGAAACCCACGCGAACACGGGGAGAACATGCAAACTCCACACAGAACTGCCAACTGACCCAGCCGAGGCTCGAACCAGCTACTGTGCCACCACGTCGCCCGTAATTTCGGATGTTTTATTTTTAATTCAGTTTATTCAGGAACATTTCATGCATGCCCTCTGTGACAAATGAGATATTGGATGCAAGTATGAACTGCTGGAAGTATGAACAACTGTGTTGTTTAAATAGAATTCGATACTGCACGCCGTATGAGAAGAAAAACCTCAGCATTTCACGATGCAAGTGTCTATGGTCCTTCACTGACTCGATAGGTGCAGAGAATAGTGTCAAATAGCCATGTGTCGATAGACTATCCTGTTGCAAAAAGCAGCAAAAAGTCCTATATGGTGGTAATAGTTTGATTGTGGTGTTTACATGTCTGTACTGCACTTTAATAATGTGAATAAAATCGGCATACTGTATTAATTAGATTTTTGATAGTTTGATTATGACCTTAATCTGATTAAATTAATCAAAAATCAATGTTTACATGGCAACTTAATCAAACATTGTCTTAATCTTTTTAAAATCTGATTATTGGTAGTCCATGTAAACATACTCACTTTTGCAGCTTTCCAGCAATCATTTTTTTTGTTTTTTTAAAGATGTCTAATAGATATCTAATAGACGTCTAAACATATTCTTGGCTAAAACAAGGCTAAATTTGGGCTGTCAGTAAAAATCTAATAGACGTCTAAGAATAGGCCAAAACTAGACTAATTTTGAAAAGAATAGACTAGTCATCAAATAAACAGAAATGAATGACTACACATATAAAGTCTGTATAAACTGTCTGTTTGACGACTAGTCTAGTTTTGGGCTATTCTTAGATGTCTATTAAATTTTCACTGACAGCCCAAGTTTAGCCTCGTTTCAGCCAAGCTGTCTACGTTTAGATGTCTATTAGATGTCTATTAAACCCAAATTGTTTTCTGGGTTGGGTTAATATTGTGATAATACCATATATGATGGGGGGGAAAAAGCTTCAGAAATGAATCACAAAAAGATCATTTGATACCTTCATAAGTCTATTTTGCGGTAAACTACCCCTTTAGACTTCCTTTGCACTATGAGGAAATGTAACACACGATGCTGCTAACAAGCTGAACAATAAACTGTTGCCAAAAAGGACGTCACAAAAACCACAGGAGCAGATAACTTGCCAAAAACCTGAATTAGTCCTATGCTTTCGTGAGGATGATGGACCACTACTCAACATTGAAGAAGAGGGGGGTCTGAAAAATGCTAGGCCTATGCTCACGATTTTGGCCTTTAAACAGAAGCTTCCTGCAGGCTTCACCTCTGATGGACCCATTGATTTGATTCAGGCGCCCAACAACCGGCTGATATGAAAGACATTTGTGTTAGGAGGGCTTTCTAGTTGAAGGGCAATGTTTATGTGGAATAAGAGCCTCAAGGACAATATTTACGTAGCCTCACTCTGGTAGAAAATGTAATAATACAAAACAAAAAACAAAGCACAGATCCTGTCTTCATAACACAAGATTGAATGATGTAATTGTGCATGTTCATGTCGACACAAACCAGTTCAGTTGATAGAAAGAAGTACCTACGTCTTATTTTCAAGGACTCGAATTATAATTCATCTGATTTCACATCATGCGGTGCCGAATATTTGTAACAATCTCATTATTCATCAAGACGCAAACATAAATGTGTATGGATTTATCAGCTTTTTGACTGCTTCAATCGTTCGAGGAGAATAGATTGATTTATTAGGGAAAATTTCAACTCAGCAGTAATCTATAGGACATCCTTTCCAGGAAGGAGTCATCAAGGACATTTATTCAGATGGTAAAATCCTTTACCAAAAAGCACTCACATTCAGCCATTACAAAAGAGATTTATAATGGTTGGCGGATGTATTATCGCATTGCAGAATCGATACAATGCATTGTTTTTTTACACGCTAACTGAATTGTGCTGTATTGTGAGGAGCGAGCAGAGCAGGCTGCAAGCAAAAGAGCTCTGCACCAAATCATTTGGATCTGGACATGTTTCATATACAGTTAGCATTAGCAAGAAAAATGGCTCAATAATGAACAGTTTAACATCCAAGCATGTCAGGGCCATGGCCTAAGCATGAGCACATTAGAGCCACAGTCTGAGCCAAGGAAGTCTAATGAACAAAGAGTCAGCTATCTGTTAACATTCCCATTCATCTCAATGGCACATGCTCATTTTTGCATCTCACTGTTGCATCTGCCCAGTGATTTTTTTTTTCTCCTAAATATTCTTATTGCAATTTGTTGCAATGCAATTACTTTTTTGGCAAACTAGTGGCATATAATTCATGTACTGTCTCATTCTTACATGCACTACTAATAACCTTTATTTAACCAGGTACGTTTCAATTTACAATGACGACTTGGCCAAGAAGCAACATAAAAAGCAGATACAAAGCAGCAGGAACACAATACAATAACAATTTCACAAATGCGGATAACAACATATAAAACCAAGGGAAAAACTTTACCCAATAAGCAAGGTATGAGGCTGCTCAGAGGCCCAAGACAACCGAGGGCCCTCAATAAAAATCTAGAAGTGTAAATTATACCTATAAACTATATATAACATCGTTTTCTATCACATTTTGTTTGTGAGTCAAACAAATAACATTTTTACACCATTAAATATTATTTAATATACAATAAAACATAATATTATTATAATAGTGTAATGTTATGTGATTATATTATTATAAAATACAATATCCACCACCCCAATCATATTTTTAGTTGTAATTTCATTTTAAGAAAACTAATCATTTAAAATGTAGAGCTTGCATTAAGATAAAACATAGAAAAGAAGATAGATTGACATTAATAAATAACAGCAAAATAAATCAAATTAAATAAAAGTAGAAAGAGTGCATTTCAGGACCTGGGCCCCATAGCTGGAGTTGCTTAGGGCCCCCAAATCACTAAATCAGTCCCTGAATATTAACTGAATTGAACTTTTAAAGGATGATAGTGGAATAAAAGTGCTGAGCTTTAAGGTCTCTGCAGATGATTCCAAGCAGCAGCAGCAGACTGAAAACAGTAGCAACCAAATAAAAAAAAAACTTTGGGTACGCAAATGTTAATAAAAATACTAGAATGCAGATTTGGACATTTTTCCTGAATGTTAAGAAGTGACTGTAATTATAGTGGAGTTTTCCCAATAAGAGTTTTATAAATGAACAGAAAGCAATGAATTTGTCGATGTGATTGAAGAGAAGGCCAACTCAATAAAGAATGCAGTTGAAAGTGATGAGTATTAAATGGCACACCAGTAATAAAACCAATTGCTGCATGGTAAATAACATCCAGTTTGTGAAGGATTTTATAATTGAAGTAAAATAATATTTTCAGGGGTGGCATGGTGGCTCAGTGGTTAGCACTGTTGCCTCACATCAAGAAGGTCGCTGGTTCGAGCATTTTTGTGTGGAGTTTGCATGTTCTTCCTGTGTTGTTGTGGGTTTCCTCCGGGAACTTCAGTTTCCTCTACAGTCCAAAGACTTGCGGTATAGGTGAATTGAATAAACTAAATTGGCCATAGTGTGTGAATGCAAAAGTGTATGGGTGTTTCCCAATACTGGGTTAGCTAAAACATATGCTGGAATAGTTGGCGATTCTTTACACTGTGGTGACCTCTGAAATAGAGACTAATCTGACGGAAAATGAATGAATAATATTTTCATAAAACTACATACAGTACAAGTTTACCAGCACATTAACCAAAACCTACAAAATGTTTCCTAAGGGATTGGGTTTGGACCTATAAGCTTGCAGTCAGGCTTCAAATGGCTTTCTTGAATTTTTCAGGGATGAAGTTATTTGTTCCAATATTAAAATTTGAAATGGAGCACAGCGTATGTTCCTCAAACATTTTTTTTTGAGCCACAAAGGCCATGAGCCCGAAAACTCCATTAGCTTTTTAGGGAGTGTTTACAGAACACTGTTTTCAGCTAAAAAAAGAAAAGTTTTATGTGTTTTGGCCATGCTTTCCCACATTTATTTCTTCAATAGCCTAAAAATGCAAAGTTTTAAAACCTTAAAAGATGAAACAATATTGTGTTTGTTTTCGTATGAACTACGTTAAAGAGAAAATGTGAAAATGGGGACTTGACATCCAAAATTATTTTGACTGACTACAGGACTAAATAAATCAATAAGAATAAATCAATGACCACTGACCTGGCATGAATAATACAGCATTTCCAGGGATTTTGGCAACATTGTCACCTGAAGTTTAAAAAAAGATTTGAATGTATTATTTAAAGAGAAAACATTACTTTTCTTATAGTATGTAATGTCATGGTTCACCTATTTTCATTTATTCATTTTCCTTCGGTTTAGTCACTTTATTCATCAGGGGTCACCACAGCAGAATGAACCGCCAACTTATCTGGCATATGTTTTACACAGAGGATGCCCTTCCAGCTGCAATCCAGTACTGGGAAACATCCATACACACTCATTCACACACATAAACTACTGCCAATTTAGTTCATTCAATTCACCTATAGCGCATGAGGAGAACATGTTAAATCCATAAAGAAATGCCAACTGACCCAGCCGGGACTCGAACCAGTGACTTACTTGCTGTGCGGTGACAGTGCTAACCACTGAGTCACCATGTCACCCCACCTTTTTCAAATTTTTGTAATTCTAGAAAAGACTATAGAAGATGTAGTTCGGAATTACAAGTCTGTCACCTCAGAAAACAGCTGTGCAATGTTTTCTGGCATACATCCTCACTACACAAAATTCAAATAATTTGCCCCATTAAATTCATGACTAAATGGGTGATGCGGTGGCGCAGTAGGTAGTGCTGTCACCTCACAGCAAGAAGGTTGCTGCTTCAAGCCTCGGCTGGGTCAGTTGGCATTTTTGTGTGGAGTTTGCATGGTCTCCCTGCGTTCGAGTGGGATTCCTCCGGGTGCACCGGTTTCCCCGACAAGTCCAAAGACATGTGGTATAGGTGAATTGGGTACGATAAAATTGTCCGTATTGTATGTGTGTGAATGGGAGTGTTTCCCAGTGATGGGTTGCAGCTGGAAGGGCATCTGCTGCGTAAAACATATGCTGGATAAGTTGGCAGGTCATTCTGCTGTGGCGACCCCAGAGTAATAAAGGGACTAAGCTGAAAAGAAAATGATTGAATGAAGAAATGAAATTCATGACTTTATAGTATTTAAATGAATATACTGCTTCTTTGCCATGACTCCTAACTGACCTGTCCAAAATATTGACATGCAAAATGAGATAAAATATATAAATCACAATAATAATAATAATAGGCAACATGGTGGCTATTCCCCCCCCATTCCCCACCAGACACATGCGGTATAAGTGACTTAAATAAACTAAACTGGCTGTAGTGTATGTGTGTGAATGAGAGTGTATGGATAATAATAATAATAATAATAATAATAATAATAATAATAATAATAATAATAATAATAATAATAATAATGAATAACTAATTCTAGAAATAATGGTTAAAATTCTGACCAACATAAAGCATGTTCAATCTTACAGAAGCAAGTAAAGAGTAATCCAATAAGAACAAAAAAACTAAATACAAGCAACAGTAAAAACAAATACAAGGAAGCAGCAGATTTAATATTGTTTTTATAACAAAATGTAGAGATACTGCATAGATTGAATCTAATTTAACACAAAACTCAGAACTGGTGGTCTTTCTTGTAATAAATATGCAATACTTCTTATTAAAGGTTAACTCAGGAGCAGTGAATTATATTTTTCTTCTCTGTGTGAATCGAGTTGAATTCTCTTTCATGTCTTACTGCTCTTAAACGATTTAAAATCACTTCAAAAATTGGCAAGGCTTAAATAAAGGATGAACTGATGTCACAACTAGAAATAGAGATGATAATACAAAATGTATTCTGTTTGTTAAACTTTTATCACGTTTATAAAGTCTACCAGCATATTGGTTACTACCTAACTGTGAAATTATGACTGGTAATGATTATGGCCCCATTCATGTGCACTTACAAATAGTAATTATGTTTATTTCACCATGCAATTTCATTGCAACAAAATACCTTGCAGCAGAACGTAGGATCAAGCAATATTTTTAGGGGATCCAGCAGCAGACAATCAAACTGCTTGTAAAAATTAACAGGAATGTTAACAGTTTTTTTTTTCTTCTAGATTTTATAAACACGCATGGAACAATACGTCATACTTTTAAAATCTCTCCCAAATATCTGGTCAATAGTGACACATATTTTGCAGAGATTTTCAAACAGTGGGCAGCTATCCTCAGTAGTCCATCTGACCTGAGACCTTTGTTTGTGTGGAGTGCAGATGCCTAAATTTGCCTGCAGGACTTCCACAGATGGGTTAATGTAAAAAATTAAAAGGCAAGAAAATTGGTATTTACCAAACTCACTAAGCTAGGACACATTATTAAGGCCCTTTTACTCGGGAAGCGGCAAGGGATAGAATCGCCACATATGGGTGGCTGCCTGTCTCTAAGTGGTCAGAGCATTTTGTCTGGTCAAGCGTGCATCACGGTTTCAAGTCAGACATTGCCATAAAGTTACAACCAACAAGGCCACATTTGTATTTGCTCAAATATATCACAAACTGTGCAGAAGTGGAGCAAAACATAAATACTGCCGTAAAATATGACAAGCGCTGGTCTAGTCTAAACCCACTCTTCCTGACGGTGTACCCGCTGCTAACATCTGCCTAATTTAGGTTTTTCTGTTTCCTTTTAAAGTGTCAGGCTTTGTGACTTGTAATGTAAATTTTATATTTATTCAAAAAATTGGCAATTTATCCAATAAAGTCAGTTAAAGAGATTTGATCTACTCAAGTGGCTCCAAATCTTTATGAGTTTCTTCATTATTGTAATGATGTGGTGTGTACACAGAGGTAAAAGTTCCAAGCGCAGCTTTATTTAACAGATGGTCATACAGGCAAGGTCAAAACCAAGAGCAAAACAGTAGCAAAATGGGTAATCCACAAATAAAATGCAAAAATCATCCAGGCAAAGGTTTAGGTAGGCAGCAAATACTCAAAATATCCAACAAAACACAGTCCCAATAATCCAAAAACACAAAAGGTAGGGATGGCCAACATGAAACTGATATTTCGACACAGTGTCGAGATCCAGAAGAGTAAGCGTTTCGAAAAACTGCACCGAAGCATGATCCGAAGCACCCAGGTTTTGTGGCTAAATCGATTCAAAGCATCAGTCATTGCAGAAGCTTTTCAAGACCTGGCAAATCTGCATTTGACTGACAGGGTCAGCAAAACGTTCTATCTCATGTAGCCTAGTGGAATAACTGTTCTGCAAATGACCTGAGTTCAAATCCCGACTTGTACAAATACACTGTAATTGTGACGATGTGTTTTAATAATGTTACTTTTTTATGACAAAAACAAGACATACTTATTCACAAAGTGTTCATTCGGACGTCAAACAAATGTTAAAACAAAACATGTTACAAGAACAGAGCATTTAAAAGCTAACATCTATACAGTAGTTGCATCCGCCT
>CAIGQZ010001474.1:3602991-3635295 GCA_903798205.1 Danio tinwini | reverse complement strand
ACACACACACACACACACACACACACACACACACACACACACACCACACACACACACACACACATACACACACACACACACAAAACACGCAGTAATGTCACCACTCTGTAATACTTTGTTTGATCTTTATATTTCATAAACAAGCAAACTGCTCATCTCTAAAGCTGCTGCGATAGCCTCAGCAAAGCCGACCTAATAATTGTAACGGCTCGAAAAGCTTTCAGTGACAGAGAGTGAATTCTTTATGTTTCTATCAGTAAATTTTCAGATAGAAAGAGGTTTCGAGAATATGCAGTCTTCAGGCATAAATTAAGTCTAAGAATACGGCCTGGAGGGAGAACTAGTCTAGCACTTAGTGCATGAGGAGCGTGAAAGAATAGAAAGATTTTTCCATTTCATCTCTCCTCGGGGCATGATTCTCTCAGTCAGATTTCTGACCCATGCCTCCTCCCTGTGCCAAGAGTGAGATTTATGGTGATAAACGAGCAGGAAAAAGACTAGCGATGGCGCTAAGACGAGGCACGCTGTGTGCTGAGGAGGTGACGTGCCATCATGTGGCGGATAGCAAGAGAGAGCTGTACTTCGGAACTAATGGAAAGAGAGAGAGGGATAAATGAAGTCCACTTTTTCCGGCAGAGTGACTGATTTAGAAATAGAGAACTTGCCAGATAGGTGCATTTATGTTACATTTGCCATTTAACCCCAAATATGTTGTTGCTAGGCTACAATCAAAACATAGTGGTGTCGACTGCGAGTGTCTGGAGCTCATTTGTACAGATCCCACTGCCAGACCCCAGATCTCACTCACAGCCACCCACCCACACATCGCACAAAGCCACACAAAAGCACATAAAAACGGTCGGTAGTGCGGTTGCTAAGGCATTCGCTTAGAAATTCCAGCACTCGCATTTCCCATCACTCATTACATTTCTATGCCATCTGTTACAGCACCTTAGATCCCATCCCCCCCGATGGCAAAGCAACCATTCTCATCACAAAAATGCTAATGAATCTGTATCCTTGCTCCCACTGGTACAGCAAACAGTCAAACAGATCCTCGCTCAAAACAAGCTTCATCAGCACAGGGATGAGACATTCTAAGATGAGACCTGTGTTCGTTAGACGCACAGTGATTGACATAATTACACCCTAGAGTCACAAGGATAGAGAGGGGTAATGCTATAATGCGCACCTGCCGCTGGTGATTCATGCGCACATTTAGCCTTCCATCATTAGCTGCCTCATCAGCAGAAGGTGGATGCAAAGGTCGTGGTTTTTTTTTAATTGTTAGTAGCTCGACGGTAGTAAAGAGGCTGGAGCCTTTGTGTTCTAATTGCAAACTCTAATTACAGTAAATGCTGTTTACAAAAGCGACATAGACTCTTAGCGACTGTTTTCATTTAGGATTTATAAACCAACACCGGCTAGACACTGACATTGACAGGCACAGGGGATCTCAAACTTTAAACAAAGTACCTCCTAAGATTTGAAGTTCATTTTATAGTAATATAACGCATTATCATATAGCAAATTTGCAATTTCACAGTTCTCTAATGTCAACAGTTATGTGACATCAAGGTAAACAAAATATGTTACCTATTATAAATCTGCAGTGAGAGTCCTTCGTGGCATAGATTTAACAAGGTACTGGAAATATTCCTAAGATTTTGGTCCATAATGACATGATAGCGTCATGCAGTTGCTGCAGATTTGTCAACTGCACATCCATGATGCGAATCTCTATTTCCACCACATCCCAAAGGTGCTTTATTGGATTGAGATATGGGGACTGTGGAGGCCATTTGAGTACAGTGAACTCATTGCCATGTTCAAGAAACCAGTCTGAGACGATTTGCGCTTTATGACATGGTGCGTTATCCTGCTGGAAGTAGCCATCAGAAGATGGGTACACTGTGGGCATAAAGAGATGGACATGGTCAGTAATAATACTCAGGTAGGCTGTGGCATTGACATGATGCTCAATTGGTACTAATGAGCCCAAAGTGTGTCAAGAAAATATCCCCATACCATTACACCACCACCAGCAGCCTGAACCGTTGATACAAGTAAAGCCTTTCATGTTGTTGACGCCAAATTCTGACCCTACCATTTGATTGTCGCAGCAGAAATCGAGTTTTTCCAATCTTCAATTTTTAAATTTTGATGAGCCTGTGCAAATTGTAACTGCAGCTTCTTGCTCTTAGCTAACAGGAGTGGTCTTTTGCTGCTGTAGCTGAAAGTTGGACATGTTAAGTGTTCAGAGATGCTCTTCTGCATACCTCAGTTGTAACAAGTGGTTATTTGAGTTACTGTTGCCTTTCTATCTGCTTGAACGAGTCTGGCCATTCTCCTCTGACATCAACAAGGCATTTGTGCCCACAGAACTGCCGGTCACTGGATATTTTCTCTTTTTCAGACCATTCTCTGTAAACCCTAGAAATGGTTGTGCTTGAAAATCCTAGTAGATCAGCAGTTTCTGAAATACTCAGACCAGCCCATCTGGCACCAACAACAATGCCACTTTTTAAATCACTTAAATCACCTTTCTTCCCCATTCTTATGCCCAGTTTAAACGTGAGCAGATCGTCTTGACCATGTCTACAAGCCTAAATGCATTAGGTTGCTGCCATATGATTTGCTGATTAGAAATATGTGTAAGCAGCTGTAATATTGTTCGTTGTTGTGTGGGAAGAAGAAGACAGGGTCAGCGATATAAGGTAAGCAATTGTCTTTATTTTTAAGTGGACACACACACAAGCTCTCTGGTGTCTGTGTGGGTGCTCTCTCCTCTCCTGGCTGATCCTTCTCCTCTCCTTTAAGAAGGGTGTCTCTCCGGCCCAACACCAGAATAAGCAGGTGTTGTTTATTATTTCTGATTGGCCTGCTGACCCTCATTGGGTGTTCCATCATGCTTACCTCTCCACAGCAGTTGGACAGGTGTACCTAATAAAGTGCTCAGTGAGTGTATTTTCAGTATTGCCTTTGCTTGAAATTACACAATCTAATCCTGTTTATATGAAATAAGCCTGCTCGTGAGCAGGTTTGGGCTTACAGAACTGTTGCTATGACAACAACTCCTGGATGAGTTTTAAAGAACAAAACTATCCTGGATCATGTCAATTATCAAATCCAACTAATTGAATAATCCACTAATAAAGAACGAACGCCAGAACTTTTAAATCCTGTTGTGAGGGATGCCATGCCATGTATCCAATTTGTGTGTCCAGTACCTCCCACACATGCCTTGATAGAATATAGAGGCCAGGAAAACATCTTAAACCCTTTATCGTGTATTTCAAACCATTCCTGAGCAATGTGTGTAGTGTGGCAGCACTACACACTTTATCCTGCTGAGGAGATCAGTTCTACTTCTGTAATAAAGAGCTATGCCAGGTTTCCATCAATGTTGTGAATATGTTCACAGTAATTGGGCAGAACCAGGATTTCCAAGAAGAACATTGCAGACTCTTTCCATTGGCTTGTTGTCATCCCATAGTGCATACAGTACTGGCATAATTTCACCAGGTGAACAGAGCTTTAGTACATGGCTGTCCAGATGATGTAAAAGAAAATGGCACTCCACATGCGATGTACTCTCTGATGTGACATTTCTCCTTTAACTATTCTAAAACTATAGCAACCTTATAGACATTCTTTTAAGTCAGACATTATGAGATAGCCTTTATTGCTTGTGTATCATTAAGCTTTGCATGGTTTGTTGGTTAATTTGCTGACAGGGAGCAACCCAGAAGCCTTGAGATATTCTGACCTGGTCGCCTTGCCATAATAATTTGGCCTTTGTCAAAGTGACTCAGATCTTTATTACTGAACATTTCTCGTGCTTCCTTCCCCTGATTATGAAAACTGCTTGTTTGCTTACCATCAAATTTAATCAAACCTCAGTATGTGGCCTTGTTAGGAAAAGATAAACAACATTCTTTTCATCTGTGACTGGTTATAATGTTTGAGTCACAGGTTTACATGTTATTGCAGCAGAATTATCAGTGTTATGTGTTCAGTAGTAATGTGTTGCTCTCTATACCTTATAAAACACACACACACACACATATGCATGTGTGTGTGTCTGTACACATCCAAATTTAAATGATTACAAAAATGCGGGTGACTTTGGTGCAGTGCAGGAGATGCAGGCCACTTCTGAAATCTTAAAATACATTTTCATCATTCATTCATTCATTCATTCATTCATGTTCCTTAGGCTTAGTCTCTATTTCAGAGGTCACCACAACGGAATAATCAAGAAGGGTATAAACGGAAGGTTGGAGCCAGCTCTGAGTGGGTGGTACTTGAGCTCCAAGTGGGTGGGCCTTCAAGCTCCAATTGGGCTGTACAAATCTAATTTTTTATTTATTTATTTAATGTCTTGTACATGACACAAAGTCCAATATTGTGCTTTATGACTGTCTACACCTACCCCAACCATAAACTCTACCTCACAGTAACCTGATGTGTTTTATTAATATCGGATCTACCTACACCACCTAAACCCAACCTACTTTTGGTTTAAGTCGTTCCCTCTTGGAGGTCAGCTCATCTACTTATGGTGTAATCCCTCCTACTTAGAGGTCTCCACGCTGCAGCGATACCTACTTGGATTAAACCGTACACATTCATTCACACACACACTCAGGCCATACTCACACTATGTACAGTTGCCTTGAACCGGGCTAAAGCACGCTTGTTCCCCCTCCCGTCTACCCAGACGGCCCGCACTCACATTACATTCGGGCCTGGGCGCTCTTACGTCATCGATGATGCACTGTTCAGTAAGCGCTCTCGCTCAGCACAGTGGAGATTTCTTTAGTTATATCGTTTAAGTCGTTTGATATGCGGTGACACGCAGTCTAATATTTCGCCGAACAGATCAGCCACGTTTGACGCTAATAAACAGTTCTCGCGCTGCAGGAATTAGGAAGTTTGCTGAAGGCACAGCTGACGTGCAGTGAGGGATTTGCATCTTTAATAATCTACGACAGTTTGCGTTCATTGGACAGTACGAATGATTAATTAATCCATATGAAACAGTCCCTTAAAAATCACGTCTTGCTCTCAGTTTCGGGCTTAGGCACGCTTGCACTCACACTGTTAGCGTACCGCGTCTGAGCCCAAGTGAACCGCGCTCAGGCCCACCTCTTCCAACTGGGCCAGGGCCGTCCAAGTGAACCGTGCCTGAGCCCGATTCAGAGCACTCACACTTCTCAAACGACTCAGGAAACGGGCCTGGGCACGGTTCGGAAAGCAAAGTGTGAGTAAGCCCTCATACACTATGGCCAGTTTAGTTCATCCAATTCACCTATACCGCATGTCTTTGGACCGTAGCCCTATATACATTTCTGGAGAGCCCACATTATGTTGGCAGAAGTACATATGGCTGCATTTAGTCTTTAAAATGAACGATACGGGGCGGTATGATGCTGTTCCTTTTTGCGATTACCAGCTGACCGCTTACCTCCTTATGGACAGCTTTTCTGCTGTTCCAAGTTTGTCCAGTAGCTAACCATGTACATCAGCGGGCTTAAGATGCAGAGAGGATTTGACCACGACGATGCCGTTCAAGTCCAAGAAAGCGGGTAAAACAAAAACAGAAGCAAAAAAATAAAGTAAACAAATAAATAACAGGGTGAGAATGTGGTAAAATCTGAAAACATGGTAAAAATCAGGAGAGGGCTTTTCTTTTTCTGAATTGCCTTTTAGAAATGTTGGTTGGCTTATGGGAAAATGGGCTGGGCGGGTAAATTGCGATTTTAGGGAAGGAGGAAGGTGGGTCAGTCGAGTCATTCAGTCAGTGGACAGTGGCCTCTGGTGGATTTATGTGACAACAGCACATGCAAACGGCAATTAAATTTTCGAGAGAATTTTGAGACCTAAAAAACCATACACAGCGGCAAAAAAAAAAAAAAAACGCACCTCCTGGGACATATTTAGCATTGTTTAGAAATGTATATAGCAGTATGTTTTTAGCTGATCAGAGCCACAATGCTGCCATGCATTTTTTTCAACAATTTAAATTTATTTAAAGAGTCAGCCTTACACCACAGGATAAAGAAATGAGGACTGAAATGAATGAAATGAGAAATGCTGTCGAGTACAGCAAATCTACTCTACAGGTTAAATTAAATACATTTTTAAATACACTACTTTTGATACTTAAAAGGGTAAAGCCTGCAGGAATAGGCTAGTACAAATGGTAAAAAGTTAGAGCATATCATTTAAAGATGCTGTATGTAAGTTTTTGACTCTTCTAAAGCAAAAAAATACCATAATGTGTGTGCAGATATTAAAGAAACATCCCAAGTGAACATTAATTATTAACCTCATGTGGAACTGAATTTAGATATTCTGCTTTGAAAATGTTTTTTCCGTGCCGGAACGCTGTCTTTGTTTAGGTAAATTTAACATGCACAATGCCAGTTTAGCCAATTAAATTTCAGCACCCCTAGTTGCCTTGTTGGAAAACAGTGTATTTCATTCATTCGTTCAGAAAGGCTCTGAGAGCATGCCTCCGTGACTGAAAATGCGACCTCTGGTGGACAGTATCAGATGTCGAAATGAGACAGATTCAGTTCCACATGAGGTTAATAATAAGTTCAACCACTGGGTGTCAAACCTACATACTGCACCTTTAACAAACCATTTTATCTACTTGAACTTCTATGTCATTTTGTTCACATGTTGATGGCTGAATATTAATTAGATGATGTCATAATCCTGTTGTCTTGCCGCCAGCCAATTTTTAAACTGAGGTACGAAGAATCAATCCCCTTCTGATGTCAATGTCTTGGTGCCAAATATGGACAAACAAATATGGGTTACTTTATTTTAAGTATTTAACATTTATTTTTAAATTATTTTAAATAAATATTTATAACTAAGTGCAGCACAGTGGCTTAGTGGTTAGCCCTGTTGCCTCACAGCAAAAAGGTTGCTGGTTCGAGTCCCGACTGAACAAGAAATGCTGAGTAATGATTATTAAACCAGACTAAAGCAATGTACTAGAGTGAATGGAGAGTTTATATCATGTGTGTGTAATCAGTCTTGATAGTCAAAAGTTGCTTGTAATCAGAAGGTGAACTGAAACTGGTGTGTGACTGTAGTGCGTGATGGTATATCTAGTTCAAGTGAATCACTGCTGGCAAATAGTGTGTATATGTAAATGTTGAATTCTAGAATATGTAGAAAATATATGTATATTGAATGTATTATTCTAGAAAGCACAGTCACTATACAGCAAGATAGTCGCTGGTTCGAACCCCGGCTGGGCTCTGTCAGCTGGCATTTCTGTGTGGAGTTTGCAAGTTCTCCCCGTGTTTGTGTGGGTTTCCTCTAGGTGCTCCAGTTTCCCCCACAGTCCAAAGACATGCGGTAGAAGTGAACTGGATAAACTAAATTGGCTGTAGTGTATAGTGTATGAGTGTTTGTGAATGAGTGTGTATGGGTGTTTCCTAGTGCTGGGTTGCTACTGGAAGGGCATCTGCTGCTTAAAACATATGCTAGAATAGTTGGAGGTTCATTCCGCTTTGGCAACCCCTGTTAAATAATGGTCTAATTCAAAGGAAAATGAATGAATGTATAACTAAATAACTATAATTAACTAAATGTTTATGTTGCAAATACGTACTATATTTTCATCAACTGACAATCCACTGGAAAATTCCATACTAGAACAGGTAGGCAAAAACAAATCAGGAGAAACTTCAGACAGACAGGCAGACAAGAGGCTGGAGAGGCTGGCAGACAAACAAACAAGTGCATTTCCGTTCCACAAACAGTTGCTCCCACATAGTTCTGCTGTCCTTAAATGTACTTGCATTGAATTGCTCAGAGAAGTCTGACAGCTTGAATAAGAGCTGGAATATGAGAGCGAGGGGGGAATCCCTGTGGACATGCCAATGCATTATGTAAAAACACATTCAAACAGATGTTAGAAGTCTCATGAAAAAGCCAGATTGTCTCTGAACATTTTGAATTTGTCTCCCCAACATCTGATCAAATCCAAAGTGAATAGGATATGTCAAGCACCAAACAGATCTTGGCGCAGTCTCAATATTTTAGCTCAAATGAGAATTCAGGGGTCCAGATTTCCCTCTACAAACACTATAGGCATATTATACGCACGCCTACCACGCACAACAGCTCTGAAAGGCAGGCAGCAGCCAGCTCTCGTTTCTTATTCATGCGTATCTGGCTCCAGACTTGAGCAGGATTGAGTGATGAAGCACACTATACAGCCACTCCAGTCTGTACTGGAGACAACAAGCTGCTCCCAGCTATTAAGACTATTAAAAGGACGTCCAGATTGCCATTGACATTACACACTCTCTCACTCAATTTGGTTAGTGAATCACATCAACTGAATAGTTAATTGATGTTAGATTTCCATATTGTACACATCTGTGCGGTAATTGCTAGCATTTCTAACCAAATTATGGGAAATGGCTGATTTATAGTATGTTTTCCCCTAGTGTTCAACACACCACTTACAAGGGCTCTAATTAATGCTCCAACAGTTCTTATAAAAAGAAAAAAAAAGCATTCCTTTTTTTTCTCCATCATGCCATTCGCACCCAAAACCATTTTACTACCAGGCACCACTCCAAGATAAGCATAGCCATCAATCTTAAGAGCGCTACCAGCAAATTAGCTACACATGTAATTGAGGTAAATGTGTAGAATGCACCGTATGTCACACCATCAGTGTCGAGTGGAGTGTGCTCATCTAAACTCCCAAGATTGACATCTGAAGGTAGTGTAAAGATACGCTTGGAAGGCTGCACACACTCTAATGACTGTTTGTGCCAAGCTAGTCTTGTGGTATCATATGTTATTTCCTCAGATTTCTGAAAAACTGGACATGTATATTTCAGCAGCCAATTTATTCTCATCATTTCTTAAACAATTTTGTATTATATGTGTAATGTATGGAACACGGTGCTGTATTGTCAAAATTGCGGCTGAAAAGCTTAGTTAGGCATGACATCTGTCAGCATGTAAATAGTGTATTGTTATTGTCTTTTAGTTAAACCAGGTCTGCACATGAGTTGTGATCAGGGGCAGACTTAACCAGTAAGCGATGTAAGCAGCCACTTAGGGCCCTGGGGAATTAGGGGGCCCCAACCAATGCCAAATGTTCTATCATATGTTGTAAAATTTGTCTATAACTGTTAAGATTTTAACATTATTACATCTTTTCAAAACCAGGGGCCCCCATGAATAGAGGACCATTCCTTCCAAACTGCACATACAAATATTAAAATATAATCACAAATATGGCTTATTCACTGTACATAGTTTGTGAACTTGTTTTTTTGTTGTGAATTTATTGTATTTAATTTTAAATTAAGAAGATAAAGGTTCCACTTAAAATATTTTTAACATGCGGTTCATTTACAAAAAAAAAAAAAGAATCCACAGAGAAAAAATATTTCTATATAGAAAGATAATGTTTTGAGTTTCAATGGTAGGACCCCATACTGTACCTGGAATTGCTTAGGGCCCCTAAATCACTAAGTCTGCACCAGGTCATGACACAGCTTGTGTTTGCCTATATGAAGAGTTATTCAGCAATATAACTTAATACACTTACAGTGCCATATCTAAAATTGAAAACTTCTTAGTAATAATCACTCTCCTTTTCAGTTTTCATTTACATGCATAGTAGAATTTTGACTTTTTTTTTGTCTGTGTATGACCACAATTTGCATATCAATTAAACCTTTGATGAGTCTGATCACTACAATACATTAACATTTTTCTGTATACATTATCATGTACACTACCAGACAAAAGTCTTGTTGCCTATCCAAGTTTTATACAAGTTTTAAGAACAACAAATAATAACTTGACTTCTAGTTCATCCTTTGGTATCAAAAGTGGCTTATATGAAAGGCAAAGGCAAGAAATAAAGCACATTATAGAATATAAAGTCATGGTACAGTGGGGAAATAATTAATATTGTGTATGACTCGTATGAGCTTGAAGGACTGCATCATACATCTCTGTAATGACTCAAATAACTCAATAATGTTCATATCTGGTTACTGGGCTGGAGTATGTGGAGGGTGAAGTATGAGAAGGAGTGCTATCCTGCTGAAGATTTGCCCTCTTCTGTGGTTTGTAATGTAATGGGCAGCAACAATGTCTTGATACCTCGGGCTGTTGATGTTGCCATCCACTCTGCCGATCTCTCACACACCCCTATACTGAATGTAACCTCAAACCATGATTTTTCCTTCATGAAACTTGACTAATTTATGTGAGAATCTTGGGTCCATGTGGGTTCTAATAGGTCTTCTGCAGTATTTGTGATGATTGGGATGCAGTTTCACAGAGGATTCATCTGAAAAATCTACCTTCCTCCACTTTTCCAAATGATCAACTAGAAGTCAAGTTATTATTTGTTGCTCTTACAACTGGGACCAACAAGACTTTTGTCAGGTAGTGTATAGTTCTAAAACATCTTAAGACTTTTTTTCAACCACACATTACATGTACAGTATATGTATTTCAGTGTTACAAAGTTACAAATGAACATAATTTATCATCAAGTGCAAAGAAAACTGTTTAATATTAAGATTTAAACATTGTCTTTGATAGTAATCACAATAGAGTAAAACAGCTTTTAAAAGTAACTTTAAATGAACGTTCAAATGAACATCACACAGATTGTTATGCCTTAGATTGTTAAGTGGCAACAAACAACCGCTAATATTTGCCACAGAATCATTTGTTCATGATTTTTTCAAAAGTGCTGATTCATCTAAATAAAAGTGTTGTATTTATTAATACATTTTAAATGAATCATGTTAAACTGTATCAAGTATTTAATTAACATAGTAAAAAAGTGTATTTGCAGTTCTACTATAAATATTACAATAAGTAAAAAAGGATGCACAACTACATATTTTGTGACAGTGATATATCGAGTCTCATCCTAAATAAATAAAATAAAATAGCTCTAATATAGCCAAATAACCAATATACCGACATGTGATAAATACACATTGAAAAACTGTGACTTTGACTTTTCCTTTCAGGTCAAGCACTCTTTAAAGTCAAAATATTTTACTCTTTTACACTTGTACACTGAAGAACTAATTTTTTTTGTTCTGCACACTAGGTTAGTATATATATATATATATCTTCCTGTTAAATTGACTTTTGCCATATGTTATATATCTTCCTGTTAAATCGACTTTTGCAATCCAGTCCTCATTTGAATGCACACAATATGCAAATCACAATACCTATTCGATCTTTGCTATTGAATTACCACACATTAGTCTGACTGTGTGCTCTGGAGGCTGCGCTTTCATATCGCAGTGCAAGGCTGCCAGCCGGATTTACAGGGGCTTTGTGTATTTGGGAATGTCGCCTGATTGCACCCTGTTTGCTCAAGGCCCTCCTGTGTGAGATAATGTCAGCAAAGGCTAATGAGCTGTGAGCAATGCACTCTCATTATAACACCAAATAAAAGGAGAAAGCTACGGCTATTAAAGGTGAAAGAGGTTAAACAGCACGTTCTGAAATTATGCTAATTTACCATCTTCAGATTAATAAGTCAGAGGGTGACAATAACCCTTCCAATTGGCTCATTAAACCCTGTGTCATCCAATCACAGTCAAAGGAAATGCTTGTGGCATCCTAACTGAGACGGCGAGATGACACTAATGTGACGTGTGGGGAGGTCAGGAAGTTGTCACGCTCTGAGTCAATAGCGAAGCTGCGGGCAGTCACTCGAAGGAAACCCTTCACTTGATCTTGCATGACATTCTACCCATGATGCCATTATTGATCCATCACAGGCATTTTTGGACAATATAAGACGTGATGGCCAGTGGGAGAAAACACTAAATGCAGTGTGTCTTTTTTGTTGGTGTTGTTGTTGCTCCCATATCCAGTACAGTAGTTAGAATTTGCTCTGCATTCCCAACCATTAAACCTGCACAGTAAAAAACATCTGTTAATTATCCGTGTTTCAAAAGTTCACACTTAGCTGATGATTGATGAGCAAAAGCTTGTTTTGGCATTGTGTTCTGGGAGTGAGCCCTGAGCTCGGAGGAACGATGAGCTCAGGGCTCCCTACCGTTAGGTCATGCGAGAGGGGAGTCTGACCTTAGGTAGATCTCGAGAGCTCCCCCATTTAAGCTAGGAAATGAGTGAAGGAGTCGGGGAGGATTCTTTAAGACGAAGATGCTTAAGGTAAGGAGATCTGTCTACACTCAAAACAGTCAACAAGCCACTAGCTCGATTTGCAAAATGCAAATATGTCTTATGGAAAATAATGGAACAAGTTTAGTTCTGTTAAATAATTAATTCTAGTTTGAAACTAAATGAAGAAATAATCAATTCAATTAGATGAAAAGTTGATGATTAAATGAGATTTAAGCTCGTCATCTGATTGACTCTCTCTGGTGAGTTACTGTGTGCCTCCAATACAATAGGTGGCGGTGTTCACTTATAAGCTAGTTCGCATACCCACCAATAAAACCAAATAAGAAGTTACTGCGCATGCTTAGCTTAACAGACTGAACATTTGGAATTTTGAAATGATACAGTTGTGGTGTTCCACATATATGGACAACTTATTCTTGACACAAGTAAGTTAGAGACAAAAACAAAAATGTACTTGGAGTTCCTTTTGCGTGTTGACGATTTCATTTTGCACTGTTCCCTTCAAACAAGCTACTGGGACATGAAGCTTGAACAAGACTGATGTATTTATTGAATGACGAAGATGCACATTTGTAGCTGGACAGAAGCTCTCCTAGACAACGGTTATGACACTGTTCCTTTAAATGGGGTGCTAGAGCAAGTAAGCTCGGCATAATTAGTGAAGATAAAGTGCTTTAAATGGACTGATACCGCAACAGTGTTGACAACTGACTGGAGCTGTTTCAAATCATTTTTGTGAGTGGAAAAACAACTTCATCCCGTGGAGGTTTGCTGCCAAGTGTGGCACGGCTGGGATGAGAATCAGCACCTCCAAGTCCAAAGCCATGGTGCTACACCAAAAAAAAGGTGGTTTGCCATCTCCAGGTTGGAGGAGAGTCTTTACCCTACGTGGAGGAGTTCAAGTCTCTTGAAGTTTTGTTCACAATTGAGGAAAGGATGGAACGTGAGATTGACAGGCGGATTGGTGCAGCAGCAGCAGTAATGCGGTCAATGTACCGGTCCATTGTGGTAAAGAAGGAGCTGAGCCAAAAGGCAAAGCTCTCAATTTACCGGTCAATCTGTTTCTACTCTCACCTGTGGTCATGAGACCAGATACAAGCAGCCAAAATGAGTTTTCTTTTCAGGGTGGCAGGGCCCACCCTTATAGATAGGGTGAGGAGCTTTGTCACCCAGGAGGAGCTCGGAGTAGAGCTGCTGCTCCTCCACATTGAGAGAAGTCAGCTGAGGTGGCTCTGGCATCTGTTTCAGATGCCTCCTGGACGCCTACCTAGGGAGGTGTTCCAGGCATGTTCCACCAGGAGGAGACCTCAGAGAAGGAATTGTAGGGACTGCTGGAGGGGCTATGTCTCTCAGCTGGCCCGGGAATGCCTCGGGATCCCCCCAGAGGAGCTGGAGGAAGTGTCTGGGGTGAGGGAAGTCTGGGGTTCTCTTCTAAGACTGCTGCCCCTGTGACCCGGCTCCGGCAAAACGGACGGAAATGAGATGAGATGAGATAGAACAATGATGCTCAGTACATCTTTTTTTGTAATTGATATTATATACTATTGTTTTCTTCTGTGTTACTATTTTACAGCTTTAAATAGTTATTTACAAATGCTCTTATTATTTTATGTTTTTTTTGTGTTAATGTATAAATTTTACTTTTTTGTCTCATTCCATGGTTTAACTTAACTGCCAAAAATATACTTTGAGACATATTGTGAGGATGTGAGGCATTATAACTGTATTGGTAATATGGTGAAATTTGCTGCAAGTTATTTTAAGTATTAAGTATTACTTATTTTGTTACAGCTAAAAAATTATCAGAAATGTTTGCTTAATGTTACAAATGCATGTTCATTCATGCTACTGTTTCAAGCCAATGTTTTACCAATCAAAAGGGTAGTTATAAAGGATTCATTTTAAAAATTAAGACCAAAATGGCAAATGTCTGATCATCCATGTTAATGCTTTTTTTTCTGGTTGTCAGGCCAAGGTTTTTTAGTAAGACAAAATTAAAGTCTTGGTTGCTTGATTATCAGGTTTCTTAAGAGCCAAGGTTTTCTTGGCTAAACGTTTTACACATTGTTACTTTAATGGAGACCTCAAAACAGTTTGAACTTTATGTTAATGTTTTATGTACTTTTTGGAGATTACTGAACGTCATTGCTCACAACTAAGACAAATCTAAATGAAGCAACAAAATAGATTTTAATAACTATACATGGATAAGACCAAAATGTGATGTAACAAACAACCTGATGTAACGTAACAAGAAAAAAAAAAAATATATATATATATATATATATATTAAGTCAGACTAACACAATACAAACAATTTAATTCAAACCTTCTTGAATACACATGTTTATATTGTGTTCCTATAACACATTCAATGCAGCTCAAGTTTACTTAATTTGTTTAGATGCATAATGGGTTCTACGATGAATCATGTTGATTAAAAAAAAAAAATTGAGTGTATTTGTGTGTGTTTGGATTCGTCTGGTAAATAATGTGATTGCTAATGTGGTCAATCATAAGCATGTGATCCTCTTGAAATTAGTTTATAAATAAACTTCACTTTGTGATTCTCAACAGTTTTCAGTTTATTTGTGGTTATGAATTGCATTACGGGACCTTGACCTCTGCTCTGTTGCCATTAGATGTTAAAAATTCAACTCTACGGTATAACAAAGTGACATTCAATGACATTTTAGTAGTTTGAAATAATATAATGTATAAGATATAATATATGGAGAGAAATAAGTAAGTAAAATAAAAGAAAACATACTGGCATGTTGTTACAAGGTTTTTGTACAGTAAAATACAACACCAAGCCAGAAAACATATCACTTTTCAAGGTTGAAATGTTTTAGAAGAAAGATCAAGGTCCCATAATGCAATTCAAAAGCAGACATAAACAGGGAAAATGAAAACATGAATCACAAAATACAGAGAATTGCTAATTTACTGAGATTATTTGTGTGTGTGTGTGTGTGTGTGTGTGTGTGTGTGTGTGTGTGTGTGTGTGTGTGTGTGTGTGTGTGTGTGTGTGTGTGTGTGTGTGTGTGTGTGTGTGTGTGTGTGTGTGTGTGTGTGTGTGTGTGTGTGTGTGTGTGTGTGTGTGTGTGTGTGTGTGTGTGTGTGTGTGTGTGTGTGTGTGTGTGACTTTATCCTTTATTCGGGGTAAACCCTGGCACAAAACGCACCATCTTTGTTCTGTCAATTTGTGCAATTTCGCCTTCTGCCTGGCCCGCTTGCTCTCTCCAAGACACATTTAAGCATGCATCTGTTGTCAAACGCACCCCTTAGCCTTGTTATTTCAGCCCTGGATGGTGTTACAGCAAGTGATGAAGGCCAGCTCAGTCCATGGTTAATGCTTCAAATAAAAAGCCTGCTCAGTCTCGAATCAAGAAGCAGAGGTATTGCCACGAATACTAAGCTGGCCCCTGCGAAAAATACATGCTAAAGCTACTAGGTCACGCGGCAGTCAAACTTAACCATCAAACAAAGCTGAAAGTCACACTCAAATAAAGACGACTCGGCATGTATTTTCAGATTTTAAAGAATTCAAGAGGGGTTTACAGCATTTACCAAGCATGTCACATCACAGCAGCCAAAAAGCTGCGAGAGGCTGGTTTTGACAACTTAGTATGCAGTGCAGTCAGCCCATTTTACATTATTCATCTCTTTGGAGGATACGCCAAGGAGGCTCAAAATACCCAGTACCCTACATAACCCACTTATTGAGAGATGACGGGGACTCAGAGGTGCTCTTTCTGATTGTAAATGACAAAAAAAAAGGGTTACCCCTGGCCCCCTTAGATCCTGAGCACATCTCTCAAACTACTTAAATACCTGCCTCAGGTTCTTTCTTCATGGTAGCGAGAACTGATAACTCATCTCTGAAACTCACACTCCTGCATCGCCAACAGTCATGTTCATGTCCCTCTCCTTTTCCCATAACTTCCGTACAAACTCATTCATTCTTTCCCATTCACTGCCATTCAGCCACTTTCTTAATCAGTCGCTCGCTCTGAGATCAATCACATTAAATGCAGAAATTGCATTAATGTAGTGTAATCAACTGCAGCTGAGGAAATGCGTTGTATTTAACCAAATCTACACTCATGCACTAACTGCTATATATGCAGTTTTGTGTCTCTGGAAAATCTGATCTGTTACATTGTATTCATTTGAATATTAAAGTTTATTTGTTAAGGGATTTCCAAACGCATTAGTATGCTACAGAGAGGCACTGTCTTGTTGTTAGTGTTAATATTTTTAATGCCTACTGTAATTCCTGGGGTCATTGTTCAGTAAATTCATGGGCTCTTGCATTTTTTTCTATTCATTAAAATTGAGTCATTCAGTTTGACAGAGCTATTGGCATGCCAACGATTAAAATATGGCCAATTTAATATGTATATATTCATATGCCTGCCATTTAATACGTATATGGGTCAATCATCAAAACTGTAAAAGCGTAATACGGCTTAATTCATTTCCATAAATTAGAATGCATTTTATTTTTGATTATTATTTTTAAAGCAGATTTAATATTTACATCAATATACTTTATTACATCAAATGACAACACAAAAATTATATCTAGTCAAAAAACATAATCTGTATAGGCTTATGCTATAATTTTATTCTATTTTTCAGATCAATATACTGTATTGCATCGAATGACAACACAAAAATGCAGTATATCTACCCTAAAACACATAATCCGTATAGGCTTATGCTATAATCTTATTCAGCAAGATTTATATAATATAATCAAATGGTAATCACATTAAACCAGTACATTTTGGTTTACTTACATCTTTCTCCTGACTTCTTAGATTTGAAGGCAAGGTATAGCTGAAGTTTTGCACTGAGCATGCAAGCTTGACATTGGTAACCTCTGATTTTATTCAGACTACAGGTTGACAAAAATAAATTCATAGGGAACTTTTTAAAAGATAAATTTAAAGCTATAAAATGACTATATTTTATGTTTATGTAAAGCACTTTGAATTATCATTGTGTATGAAATGTGCTATATAAATAAACTTGCCTTGCCTATAATGTTTAGGCAGAGATCAGGGTCCCTTTCTTTCATCTTTTATTTATGCATTTATTTTCTAAAGAGCCCATGCTCAAAACTAGTTTTGCCATTAATATTATTATTTCACCAAAAAGAAACATTAAAAAGTTAAATAAAAAATGAAAACGCTTGTTACACAAAAAAAGAACAACATATCAACAAACTTTTTTATTATGAATTAAATCTAAATGAGTAATACTATGTATTTTATCACAAAATATTACATTTATATTATGGGTGGGCATAGATTAATTTTTAAATCTAGATTAATCACTGCAATCTTGGAATTAATCTAGATTAACCTAGATGAAAATGGCTCACCAGTCTCTCACCAGTCCTTACTCCTTATTTGCGTCTAATACCTCAGTTTGTCACGGGGGCATGAATAAAATGTTGAGTAAATGTTTAACTGCCGAACTGCAGTTAAAGTAACCCAAAATTACAGGAAACTCTCACATGAAAGCACTTCACGTAAACATCTTAATTATATTATTGTCTATTAAGGCAAATAAATAGATTACAGATGTCCATGTAAGCTGTCAGACAGCCTACCAGTTTGACTTTCATTTACCTTCATTCATTTTAAAAAGCACCCGTTCCATTTTACATGTATATGTTTTACTGGAACGCATAAACTCTACAGGTGCCTGATAGATGTGGAGCTAACATTAATTAGATTCACTCTAGTAAACTGCATCCATGTTAGCACGTCACAATAGACCCAGCTCCCAACTTAACTTTGAGAATAGATTAACGATATTTTTTTAGTGCCCGATTAGAGTCTCGCATTAATGCAGCACGTTAATGCAGAAAACAGCCCACCACTAATTGATATGCATAACTGCTGATGTTTAATTTAAAATAAAACATTAATTTAGAATAATCAGACCCAATCAGAAAGAACAATTTACTAGTCAAATTAAATGAGAATAAACTACTGTTATATAGATTTATTTAAATGCCATGTGAAAGTTTTGAAAATAATAAACTAATTAATTGGTAAAATAATTAATTAATTAACTAATTAAAGTACACATGAAATCAAATCTAACCATATCGATTGTGTTATCTCACATTGCTAGTTTTGTGGTGAACAATTCATCTGTGCATGTCTTTAAAAAAAACTAAAATGTTTGACCCTGTAATCTAAAATTGAAAACCAATTTCCTGTTTGTTTTCAGTTAAAATTCTCAGATTATGTCTCACTGAGATAATGAGTGTGACTAATATAGTTAACCACGCCCCCACAATTATCAGTTTTGACAGCGCTATGACATAAAACTAAAATGGTGAAGAGGTGTCTGTTAGGTTGTAATAACTCTCCTAAAAACCCTTTTCCCGATCTTTCTGAATGATATACCTACTTTACTACATCCAATCATCTTGCAGTAGAAAAAAACAAGCCACGCCCACTGTTGGCACTTCTATTAGCATGTCCAGAAGTCCAACTTTTTGTGAAATGGTTAGCATCTTCCTCTACAATGCAATGCACTGTAAAAAAAAAAGAAAAAAAGAAAAAGTGCACTAATAAAAATCTGCGAAGCTGCGACACTGCTAAAGGTGAACTGCGTTATGGCGAGTGACCACTAAATTTTGTTTGTCTAGGCATCACAATACGAAAAAAAGTCCCAGCTTCCGGTTTACGCAGACTTTAAATAGTATGTTTAAGCAGCCTATTCTTTAATAAACAGAGCAAGTGACTAAGTGAATAAGCCATTAAATTAAATAAGCCATTAAATCATTAACTTGATTCATTCAAATGACAGATTATTTTATCAACCAGCATCACTGTTGAATGTTGTTGCACAGAGCACAGCATGCACATTTGTCTGAGCAACTTGAAATTTTATTACGAACTGATTTTTTATTAACTTTACTAAGTTTGCATTACAATAAAGATATTGACTTTGCATTTTCCATCAGAAACAGATCTCTGTGCTCTACAGGTATGTTTTTAATAATCAAGCTGGTGAAAAGTGAGAAACCTGGCATAACACATACAGTAACTTAAGCCAAAGAGCCACATGTTAATTTTTTATCCCCACATTGCCTCACAGTATTTTACTAATTATATACTATTGCTTGAGAGAACATCTATCTTACATGATTTTGCATTATCAGCCATACAATGTTATAAATATTATGCTAATGGTGCCACTATTGGATGAAATGTTTTCTTTATAAGTTTATTAGGGAAGAAACTGCTGTGATTCTGCCAGATAGGAAAGGAAAAAAGAAAAATTGGACAAATGTAATACAAATTTATGTACTTATTTATCACATCCTATCTTTATCATGCTGAAATGATAATAAATCATCTTAAGCACATGCTCATGAAATTATGACCAGGTCAAAACATAAAAAAGAAGTAGGTAGATAATTAAGTCTTACCACATCAAGTCATAGTATGAACAGAAAATACAGAGGTTAACATTTTTAATCCATGAATCCATTGCCCATTTTTAAAAATGCTTTCAGAACCCATAACAGCTCCACTTTTGTATTTTTTGTCACAGTAGTTAAATTAACTCATGACCTTAATTAATTTCAAATGTCTTATTTCTTTATTACGCCTGTGTAAAGCACTTCTAATTGCTCCCACATACGAATTGCATAGCATATATATATATATATATATATATATAATTAAGCTAATATATATAATTATTAAACCTTGCTCAGTGTATCCTATTCTATAGGATATATTGTATGGACTGAAAGTGGCAAAACCAAATAACAAGAAAGCATGTTATCTTTAAATACGGGAGAATCTGGTCAAATCAGCCATCATTGCACTATACAGGCAAAGAGAAATTGGACCAATGCAGTACAAATGCACATCATTATCTGTCACATCATCTCTCATATCAGCTAAAATAATAAGAAATGAAAATATGACCAGGCCAATCAAAAAAGGACCATTGGGTTATTTTGGTTCAAACACCAAGCTGTAGTCTGAATTGGAAATACAGAGGTACATAGCTTATTAAAAAGCTTTTAGAATCCATAACAGCTCTTCAGCTTTTGTACTTTTTTCACAGTAGTTAAATTACCTCATGACATTAATTGATTTCAGACCTATTATTTCTTTATCACGCCTATGTAAAGCTGTTTGAATTCCCTGAATTGTGTCACATATATTGTATATAATTCATCTCACCTTGCTTAGAGTATCTTACTGCATATGATATTGTATATGATTGGGCTGTGAGTGGCAAGACCAATGAAAACACTGAGTACCGTATGTTTACATGAACACCAATAAACAGATTTTAATACGATTAAAATAAATTTCTGATTAAGAGTCTACCATGTAAACAGCGATTTTTGATGATCTTAATCCGATTAAAGTCATAATCGAACTAAACAGAAATCGAATTAAGACATGTGGAGTATGCTGATTTTAGTGGCATTATTGAAGTGCAGTGCAGACATGTAAACACCCCAATCAAACTATTACTGTCGTGTAGGGTTTTCGCCGCATTTTGACAGGATATTTCAAATACAGTACACACAGCTGTTTAACACTATTCTCTACACCTACCAAGTCAGTAAAGGACCACAGACACCTGCATTATGAAATGCGAAGGTTTTTTTATCCCATACGGCACGCTGTATTAAATTCCATTAAAACAACACTCTTCCAGCAGTTCATATCCACATCTCGTTTGTGAAGGGGGGTCATGCATGAAATGTTCCTGAATGAAAGTGAAAGTGCCAAACTGTAGTTAAAGTTGACAAATTAGAAATGAAACACCTGAAATTACATGACACTTGGAAAGAAATGTGGATAGCGTGGGGATGCAATGACGTTAATTGAACTATGTGATATACCATGTAAAATGAGATCATGAATAGAACTTTCAAAAAGCAACTTATGTAAACACCTTAATCATATCATTGTCTAATTCAAATTAAGGCAAATAATTCAATTACTGTTGTCCATGTAAAAGTAGTCACTGACAGCTACTCAAAAACAAACTTCCAGAAAGCTTTCTTCCTGGTAAAAAAATTTTTATGGGACAATCTGGTAAGGATCCAGTCAAAATGTTAATAATTATCTATCCATCATCTCTTATGTCCACATAAATGATAAGAAATAATCTAAAGTATAGGGTCATGAAAGTATGACCACATGTGGGCTATGTAATTGGACCACTTTGTCATCCTGGTTCAAAGACCAAAAAGTCTGAAATTACAGAGGTTAACTCATTTTTTCCCCATGAAACCATAGCGCATTCACTATAAAAGCTTTTAGAATTCACAACAGCTCTTTAGCTTTTGGAATTTTTACAGTACTTAAAATTACCACATGACCTAAATTGATTTCAGAGGTCTTAATTGTTTGTTACACTTATGTAACACTTATACTCTTTGATTTCACCCTGTGCATTACATGAGTTGAATACAGTATGTATAATTTAACTTCGAGAATTATTTAGGATACATTTCTTCAGTTGAGAGACCAATGGAAACACTAAAAGCTACTTGAAAAAAAACTTCCAGAAAACATGTTTTTTAGCTAGCCAATTGTTATACTGAGAGAATCTGGTACAATGATCCATACAAAAATGTAAATCATTATCTACCCCATCATCTATTATATCCACAGAAATGATAAGAAATTAATTAAAACAGAGATGCCCAAAGTAGGGCCCGTGAGCCAAAGTTGGCCCATTGTAACCTTTTGATTTGGCCCACCATCCCATCTAAGAGGAGAGTGAGAATGACGGAGAGAATTAGGGCTAATGCTTTTAATACATAGATTGTCATTTCTAATTTGACAAAACCTTTTTTGTTTGTTTTATTGCTGTTACAACACAAGCAAACTGAAATAAATGTTTCAATTAAATGAATCAGATTTTTTTGTCAATACTGTCACTCTACAGATAGAGGTCTATAGAGAAGACATCGGTGAGCAAATCAAGGCAAAGACTTGTGTAATTCTGTTATAAATTAAATTTTTTGTTTGACTATAATAAGTTTATTATAAAATGTAAAAAATACTGTATTAGTTAACATAAAGCAATGTTTTCTAGTGATTTTTAAACATTATTAAATAAATTAGGAAATTAACCACGGCAACATTATTTACCTTCAGCCCACTAGCCTCAATCAAGTTTGGTATTTGGCCCTTCATAAGAAAATGTTTGGGCATTCATTATTTAAAACATAGAGTCATGAAAGTATGACCACCTGTGGGCCAGGTAATTGGACCACTTTGTCATCCTGGCTCAAAGACCAGAGTCTGAAATTACAGGGGGTTAACTCATTTTCCCCCATGAAACCATAGCCCATTCACTATAAAAGCTTTTAGAATTCACAACAGCTCTTCAGCTTTTGGTATTTTTCACATTACTTAAAAGTACTGCATGACCTAAATTGATTTCAAAGGTCTTAATTCTTTGTTACACTTATGTAAAGCTCTTTGATTTTGCCCTGTGCGTTAACTGAGTTGAATACAGTATATATAATTCAACTTGCCTTGCCTCGAGAATCCTTTAGGATACATTTCTTCAGTCGAGAGTGGCAAGCCCAATGGAACACTGAAAGCTACTCTGACAATAAATGTTTTTGACTTGCTCTCAAGCCCGTAGTGGGTTTCCATGGCGATGCTCTCACCTCTCTCCCGCTGTCACAGTAAGGCTGCAGAAACAGAAGTCATTGACATGTTTTGCATAGTTACAGCTCGCAGGAACACAAGCTCGCCAGTGCCCGGCTGAATAGAAACGGCCGAGCAGAAAGGCCATAAACCCAACCGTTTGGGCTCAAGACTAATTTAACCTCAGACATCATGCTTCAACTCCCACTCCCTGAACTTTTGCTTCTCTCTCCTCTGATCGCACACAAAGACGGGGCGTGTTTAGGAGGATTCATCGCTCTGTTGGGCACCCGCTACCTCTGTTCCTGAATCGTGACTGTAGGAGTGAGATGAAATCCATTGGAGTTTGCATATCGAGTTTACTGTAAAAATCACACTTGGGTCTTGGCAACTCCCACTCAGCGCTAACTATTGGCTCCCTACTAAGAAGCAATATTATTCCCTGAGCGAAGGGCCCCTCAGATGGAGTGAGTTGAATAGCATCGAGCTGCACAGGAGAGGGTCCCTGCATGAAAGAGCCACCTTTTGCCCACAACATCCACTGAGAGAAACGTCTGCTACTCTGACATTTGCGAGTGAAGAAGCTCCAAGTAAAACCTATTGACATGCACGCTGAACCCCTGTGGTCCGCTGTTGTCTTACAGGAGTTGGCAGGTACAGACGAGTGTTTGCAGACAAAGTCGACATTCGCTTTTCCTTTTTCATTTTTTATTTCATTTCAAGTGCCAATCAGGCAGTGGTGTATTGGCAGGTGGCAGCAGGGGAAGCTGGGAAACTCTGTGAGGTGTGTGGTTGCTGGAGGCATCACAAAGGGATGGAAACTCTTGTGGGCTGAGAAAGGACAAGGACAAATTTGGGCAAGGAGGATACTTCAGTGGAACTAATAATTATGCTTTAGGTACACAATTAGGTATTGCAATTAATGATGCATTAAAGAACCCCTATTGTGCATTAAAAAGGTCATATTTTGGTTTTGGGGGTCTCCAACAACTGGCTAATATGCATGCAAGGTCAAAAACACTTTCATTGTCTTATAATATGCATTTATTTTACCTAAATATCCCAACGACTCCCGTATGATTCGTTCAGCGATTCATTTGTTTCCAAACCCCTCCTTTGCGTGAGGTTAATCTGCTGCAATTGGACTGATGATCCAGTCTATTGCAATTGGTTGACTGCGTTCAGCATGAGACAGAGAGAAACGCCCACCACGGCTTATCAACATTGTTGAAGTAGTCAGAGTGCAGAGTGTATGTGTGAGCCCAATGCAGGAGTGCATTAAAGCAATGCAATTTAACACCAGCATATTGCTCTATTCTAAATCATGACACATTCAGTATTTATCCACACCGTGGCAAAAGCTGAAATATTTTGAAACTTGACCGCCGCACATGTGTAGAAACGGTGGCCATAGCAACGACAAGCGGCAGTGGACCGCAAGCTTACAAATGCATTTAAATCAGTAAAACAAAGCGGCACACGTCACGTTTTAGACGCGATATGAGAATATAAAGAGTTAACCAGATAGAGTACAATCGATTACAAATAACAAAACACAATTAAATACATAATTTGCAAGCTAGAGAAAACAAGGAGGCAACAATTTTATTCTCACCTAAGTTACTTACACTTGTGAAATGAAGGAAGGAACTGATCCATGAACTGTGTACAGAAAAGTTCCTGTCAAGCTCTGACAAAGTCCCATACATCAACAGTCTTTTCTGATCCTTCCTTTAACAAACGACGAACCCTCCGTTGTAATCATGTAGATTGTTATAGCACTCTTCAGAAAAACGGTGGGAACACAGCACAAGGCTGGGGCTATAATGCTGAGGTATTTTTGCATAAACTTCAACCACTGACTCTTTACAGCCTCATCTTTGGGTAGGGAAAATAACACTAACTTCCCTCATACTTCAGAGCACAGCGTCTTCGCAACATGATTCAGCCGGGATCTGCTACAGTGTTTGTCTTCTTCTTTTTCTTTCCTGGGTCTGTGCATGCAACAAATGGGCAAGGCTTGAGTTCCGTATTGACGTCACGCTGACACAGCTAAAGACTTATTACCCCCACGATTCATTTGAGCCACTCTGAGTCGACTCTTTATAGAGGAATCTATAGTTTTAAACACGGCGCATTTTCAGATTTAAGCCTTAGCTGAATATTTTACTTCACTTAAATCGTGTGTTACACACTGCATGGACGGTCATTTTAATAAAAACCCATAATAGGGGCTTTTTAATGCATATAATATTTTTGGGGAATTTTTGTTAATGGCTAAAATTCTTCAAAGTTTTCAAAGTTTTTTTTTTTGCTTTATATATCCAACTGTACTTACTATCAGTGTTGCCAGATTGGGTGGTTTCCTGCCCAATTTTTTGGAATTTGGCTTTGAATTTCATTGTGCTGGTAAAAATGGCGTTAGCGGGTTGACAAAATTTGGGCGGTTTTGAAATGTAAATTTTATATGCAACTTATTTAACAAAACATAACTGTATGCTCCCACTCCATTCAGTTCCTAGTGACTAGTGCATAGTGCAAACCACATGTGTCAACTTGCAATAGGAGGTGAATGAAAATTTTATCAAATTCTGACTCCCTGGACAAATCTGACTCCCCTTCATGTGTACGCGCATCACGCAGTTCCTGCAGTTAAACTCAAAGTGGTTTATCATGACACTTTTATTGATCCTTTTTTCGCAATTGAAAGCTAAAACAAACGTATAAGCGATGTCTCATTGACAAGCATCACCTAATTATGCTCAAAAAGAATTTAAAATGCCAAATGGGACACATTTTTACCCCATTTCGAAAGTAAAACATATTCTAATAGGTATAGTCTACACAACATTAAGGCCCAATCCCAAATCTATTTTTGTACCCCTACCACATCCTTTTGGTCCTTGAAACAGAGTGTAAAGGGGAAGGGCTTAAAAATTTACCCCTAAGAAATGGGACACCCCTACAACACCTGGACACGTCATCATATGTCATCGCGATCGCTTGCTTCATATGAGATTGACGATGGTGACTGCTGTAGTTATTCCAGTTGCGTTATTTGTGGGTATTTATGATCAGGAAATCACTGAAGGCATATATCATGTTATCACAATGATATAATGTGGCAATAAGATCGTAATTGTACTGTGCATTTAAACCGTGGTCATATTCATCTATGTAAACACAAGAAAACAACATTAACATTATACTAGACAATGTAAAAAGGTCATTTCCAGCCACTAGACTTTTCTGATATGTGATTCGAGTGTCAGATGTGAAAGTATGTTGTGGGACTGCTATACAGGACTTATTATTATGGATTTTTATTTTAGAGTTGTTTTTTTTTGCATGACGATAAAATACGAACATTATTATGTTTTAAAACAAATGCTTGTTTGTTGTAAAAATTCATAATAATGGCAAAAAATACTAATTTGTGCATCTCCTGACTTCTGTGTGCAGCCATGCTGTTGTTGTAGCTGGTGTATTCTGGGAAATTTTCTTACCCCTTGGTTTTGAGTGTGGTCCTAAAAAACCTTTGTTTCGAAGGCTATCTATCCCTTTGCCTTAGCCATATGCCTTCAAGCTAAAAAGAATTGGTATACCCCTACCCCTTCATGTGAATTCGCAAATCAAGGGGTAAGAGGAAGGGTTAAGGGGTAGAATTGGGATTGAGTCTAAGTGCAGTGTGTGGGTGAGAGGGAAGCAGTATTTCCATGTGATCTAGTTATGTCGTGGTTGTATGACTGCTGGTGTTGGTTGCTAGTTATGACAATTAAAGTAAAAAAAAAAATTGTTACTTTTATTTAATAGTTTAATTTTGATATAAATTAAAATTGTATTAAATATTAGTCTAATATTTTGTTAAAATCTGTAACCAAAGTCCAGCAGTAGAGTTTGGTGAAGGTGATGCCCAGGTCAGGTCTCTTCATCATGACCATGTGTGCAGCATTCTGACTGTTCAGCACATCCACCAGCCTGACCTCATCATAGATTTTATGAAGCACTGTTCTGGAGGGTTCTGAAACATGGGGCCCAATCAAGCAAATATTTGGGCTAAAATTAACACATTTTAACCAAGTGAGTATTTTAGAAATTCAGAAGGATCGTGCAAAACAAAAAACTGAAATAATTATGCTAAATTTTAAGTTTTGCAATCTCAGAAATACATTAAAATTAAATTAAATATGTTTTTATGCGTTTGGGAGGGTTTTGGACAGCTTTTGCATTGGAAAAAGTCAGCGATATCTGGCATCACTGCTTACCAATGGAGCATAATAAAGAAATGTAAACTCTTGAGGGCTGAGTACACATTTGTGCAGGGAGTATTTATTATTATTTAAAATAATAATATTGTGAAATAGTATTAAAAATAAGGCGGTTCATTCAACTGTGGTGAAATAGAGACGAAAAAGTCGAAGGAAAATGTATAAATACTTTCTACTTCAGTATATATAATAAATGGCAAACTGAATTTTCAAGAAATATTTTTTGTAATTATGATATTTAAAACTTGATGCTGCAAACTGTATTACCAAAAGGTTGGGGTAAAATTAAATAAAATATAAACTTTTTTTTCTGTCATGGCAAAGTTAATACACAGTCAGTATTAGTAACAGAGTGATAAAATTAACACATTTTAACCAAGTCAGTATTGTATAAGTTCAGAAGGATGAACTGGAAAAAAACTGGAATAATTATGCTAAATTTTTTGCTTTTCAATCTCAGAAATACATAACATTTTACAATATTACGAAGATAAAAAACTTTTCTTTCTTTTTTTTGTGAAATATTTCCCAGTATTACATTTTTTACTGCCAATGCAGCCTTGGAGTGCATGAGACATTTTTCAAAAACATAAACCACAAAATCCTTTTCATATGTATTGTAGTATTTAGTCACGTTATTGCCAGTTTTAGCCAAATGCACACAGGCAGAGAAATGTCAAGAATGTATTGTAGTTTTTGGATTCTCTGAGCTGCTGAAATGTTTTCTTTTGAAGTCAGTCGAGGGCACAGAGTGATGTAACCTTAAAATTTCCACACTCTCTGAAAATTCATAGCATGTCAACAGAATTGACCAGACCTGCTGTGAAATCCCTATATTTGCACTCACTCAGGATGTGTCTATAAAGACCTGCACCAGAAGCTAATGCATCAGCAGCTACTCTTCAGAAAGCCCCCTTTTTCTCCATTTGGTCGCATTTACAGCCTCATCAAATTGACAGTCGCGGTTGTCGAGTTGGGTAACAAAGTGCAATGCAAAGCCATCCCCCAATGCTCCGGAAGGCAGAGTAAAGACGAAGACTGATCTGCCTTCACTTGCCCTTGCATGTCACATTATATGTGCAATCATGACAAAGGTAATTAGACGTGTGGCAGGAATACAAATCAGAGTATTAAAGGTACCAGGGTGGGCACAACAATCAGTCCGATTTAGTATTCCAACTTCAATTGAGAACCAAACTTGAATAAACATTGTTCCTCAGTGGGCGCTGTCACTTCCAACTTTCAACTTAATTACTGCAGGAACACAAGCAACAACATTGTGAGAGTAACATAAACGTATTAATAGAAAAAGACTACCAGTCGGTCTGGAAACAAGTTGTTATTAAGGGTGCCGTTCCTCCAAGGGATTTCAGATTTCACCTTTGTTGTTTACGCAGCCTGGAGCAGAATAACTTGTAGAGGATAAGGAGGCAATTAAAACACGCAGTGTCAATCAACAGTTGTTCCAGAAAGTGGGGCAGAAATGTTGGGGATGAATAATAAGAATGTTGCCCAAAAAATCTTCAGTAGCTGTTTGAGTTACAGTACATGCGTTTGTGGCGTTTTTCAAGAAAACAAGGGCAACGGTGTCCAGTGGCACTCATTGCTATGTAGAGCTTGTGAAGCCTGGGGATGTCTCATAGCGGCACACTATCCCAGTTTAGCTAGATTGCAAACAGCACATTTTTCTGTGGTCAGATGAAGCAAAATTCTTATGTTAGGATGGATGTTTACTGACCTTTGCAGTGCCTTTAACTCCTCTTAAAGCTTGTTTCAAAACTCAGGGCTTGTGCCACTCGAGCTGTAACTTAATCCTGGATTTTGTTGAGAATGAAAAGAAAAATGAATCTAGACAGAGAAATCGCATTTTCACACAATCCTCAGACAGCACCACCCAATCACTACTGCAGTAACACAAAAAGCTAAAAGTATCATGGTATTATTGTGTTTTTTCTACACATGCTTTAATAATAATACCATGTTTTGCACCCAAATAGGAACCACACAGATTATGGTGTAAATAACATCATATTCTGTACTGAGATAAAGATAGGTCTGCTACTGCAGTATACCACAGTACTATTTAAAATAAGCCTCATCATATAACATTACAAAACTGCAACAACTGAATAGCCTAAATTAATTTAACTGCAATCTATTAATGCATAGTTTATTACATTAAGTTCTACATTTTTTATGTACTTGAATTCCCTTGAAATTACAAATTACTGACCTTATGTGCACTGACTACTGAGCTTTTAAAATATGCTTCAAATGAGAATCAAATCTGAGCATCTTGAGAATGGGGCACAGACAGCAAATGTGTTTGCAGCTTTGTTTGTTACGTCATGTGTGAAATGTGACAAACTGTACAACATTGCCATCTATTGGCAAACTGCAACACCATCCCATTCACTTAGAAGAGTTAAATAAATATATTTTTTCAATAGTTTATGTATCTATTTTCAATAAAATATAAACCATTTAAAAGCTATATAATTACAATATTTTATATGTTTCCTACTTTATTTACTTATTTTAATAATATCTGTTTTATTCTTGCTTTCATCATTCACATTTGACGTTGTGTTGTTTTAATGCTAAACCACTAGATGGAGCGCGACTCATATTTGCTTTGGGAAACGATGAAATTTGGCCTCATCAAACTATAATTGTGGGTAATTCAGCAGTTAATTAGTTGTGATAAATAAGTTGAAAACGATTTAATTTCTGCATGTTTTCAGTTACTGGTACTTTTTATATGTCATCTTCCACTAGTTTTCATCAGCTGTTTCTTCAATGAAAATGAAAATCAGCAAATTAAGCCAATTCAATGGCCTTGCATGCAGTATAGTGGCTAAACTGAGGCACACACCACTGTGTATCTGCTGAAAAGCAGAAAATTTAATGTAGTAAAACTGAAGCTTGTTGTAACAATAGCTAGTTATAAAAAATGACACCATCTGAAACACAATTAGAGCTTAGTTACAGTATGTGAGTGATTTAAAAACATTCTGTGTATTGTTATGCATATTCTTAATAAATTTTTTAAGAAAAAAAAATCATTTACCTATTGTTGAGAGAGTGTAAGTCTGTGTAGAGCTGGTTGAGCTCCAGTAATGAAACGGTAACAGATTTGACAAACAAATAGGCAGTAAATAAATAACTTTAAGCTCCAAAAAAGAATATAATAAACATTTTAATTTCATAATGAACTGTTTTATGTTGAAATGTGTTTTTCTAGATAATGTTATGAATTCAATTATTGCTACTCATAAAAAAAATGATTAAAATAAACCATATTTGGATGGAACCTGAAATTAGGAGACAAAAGCTGATATTAATAATAATTGTTACAACACTAAATTTGCTGGAAGCACTTTGAGAAAAATATCTACACTACCTGACAAAAGTCTGAATCTTATTGTTTCTAAGTTTTAGAAACAACAAATAATGACTTGACTAGTTCTAGTTGATCATTTGGTGCCAGAAGTGGCTTATATGAAAGGCAAAGGCCTCTAGATTATGCTTATTTTACCAAAATAAAATATGATCATGCCTTGATTTTTAATTATTTAACTAGGACAGTAAGGTCTGACTTTGCTGAAAAAAATTCCTGTCACTTAACAGAAAAAATGTACAATATAGAATATAAAGTATAAAAATATAAATAAAGTAAAAAAATATATATATTGTGTATGACTCCCATAAGCTTGGACGACTGCATCCATACATCTCTGCAATGACTGAATTAACTTATTACTAAGAAAGTGTTCTTTCAGGACTCCCCGAGTTCATCAAGATTCTTTGGATTCATCTTCAATGCCTCCTCCCTCATCTTACCCCAGACATGCTCAATAATGTTCATGTCTGGTGACTGGGCTGGCCAATCCTAGAGCACCTTGACCTTTTTTGCTTACAGGAAATTTGATGTGGAGGCTGAAGTATGAGAAGATGTACTATCCTGCTGAAGAATTTGCCTGCTCCTGTGGTTTGTAATGTAATGGGCAGCACAAAATGTCTTGATACCTCAGGCTGTTGATGCTGACTCTGCAGATCTCTCGCACGCCCCTATACTGTATAATGTAACTCCAAACCATGATTTTTCCTTCACCAAACTTGACTGATTACTATGAGAATCTTGGGTCCATGTGGGTGATAATTGGTGTACAGTTTAACAGATGATGTATCAAAAAATCTAACTTCCACATTTCCAAGTCAACTAGAAGTCAAGTTACTAATATTTGTCTCTCTAACAACTGGGATCAGTTGTTACAACTGCCTTTTTTCAGGTAGTGTAGACACTACTGCTAGAATCAGAACATCCCATCAGACTGAGCAAACAGACAAGAGGAGCAATTGTCGAAAAAAATGGAAGCAGGCTAAAATGAGTGGGAGAATTTGCACAGACATCAACAACCTCATCAGCTCTTCACTTACTCACCCACTTAAAGTAAGAGAATTGAAGGAAGCCACTTGTGAGAAATGTCAGTAGTTTGTAAATGAGACATGTAATTCCTTTCCTTTGGTCAGTGTTAAATTTGGAGAGGAATACTCTTGAATGGTATTATTAAAGAAGAAAAAAAATCAATGGGTTTTTGAACATGAATAAAAACAGAAGCAAATCAAAAGGAGTCATATTTTCTGAACGTCCCGGAATTCCTTCCTTGGTCATTTTGAGTTGGTTTTGATCAACCGTGTGCTCTAAATTCAACCGCCATGCACAGTGATCTCTGCAACTTCCAAAGGTTTTCAGTGGAAGTCTATTAGCTGACAGGCTGAAACTGAGGCAATTTTATTTTCTTTGATCAAGTAATCAAAAGGAATCATCAAAGTCAGCAATTACTGTACCTCAAACGTGACTTAATTACATCCTAGCTGTTCAAAGACAAATGTTTCAACTGAACACATTTGCCATCCGAAGAGGAAAAGGAACGCCATTTCTTTTCTCTTCTAATTAATATGTTATAATGGGGATCAACCACATAATGGCATCTACATGGACCGGATGCGCTTACACACCAATATGGCTTTCGAAACGAGCAATCAATTAACTGTACAGATGACACAGATCAAATTACTTTTAATCGATTGCTCCAGAATATTGCTTACCCCCATACTGTGTGTGTGTGTGTGTGTGTGTGTGTGTGTGTGTGTGTGTGTGTGTG
>CAIGQZ010001474.1:3579089-3596602 GCA_903798205.1 Danio tinwini | reverse complement strand
ATTTATTTTTTTTTTATAATGTATTAGTAAATATTATTTGATGGAACAGTGCTAACATGAACCAATAATCAACATTTTAATTAATTAAAATAAAACTAATAAATGCTGTAAACAATTTTTTTTTTCATTTTTAGGTAATGCATTAACTAACAGTCGTCATTGTAAAGTGTCATCAATGCAGCCCACTACGATTGATAAGCAAACAGTGTCTGTGGTTTTTGTTTTCATTAGGCTTGGATTAAATATGAATAAAATGCAGGTCCATAAAGACATGGGATGTAAAGACACCCTGCACATTCTCTCTCATTTTAATTTAAATAATTAAAAGTGAAAAACACAGCTTCAAAGATTGCAGCTTTGTTTTTTTCTTAAACATCAATCAATACAGTTAAAAAGAATATATTTTAAAAAGCTTAAATATACCCGTTTAATCAGCTGTCAAGTCTTTAATCCCCAGTCTGGTACAATTAGTGAATTATAATGAATGAACATCACAGGCTTGTTTTTGTTTTACTGTGTATCTTTATGTGTGACGATGTGTGTGTAACAGCAGACTACGGTGTTGTACATTTAAATTACTTTAATATTTGGAAACCAAACACAAATGAATTGTAATCTCACAATAAGCTTTTTTTGGTTATTCCACTCATGTCTACAATAATTCTATAGGGAAAAATATTGGAAAAGGTGAACCAGTTCTGGCATGTCCCCGCAACCCTGAGTAATAACTCACAGCTGGGCTGTACAGGAGTGAGCAGGATGTTTATGGCCACTGCCAGTGCAGCTCCAATAAAAACTGATTTGGTTGAGAGACTCAGAGCTGCTGTGCCAGATCTTTACATTGCCCAGATGGAGAAACATCCACAATCTTAAGGTGGTACAGTGTCAGGCTTATACAGAATCTATAAAAAATGCTCTGTATCAAATACAATGGCGATCAAAACTAGGAAACAATTTATAAACACTTGGTTTTTAAAAAGAAATATCAATCTTCCTTATTCACATAAGAGTATTTAAAGAAATATTACAACTAAACTTTCTGAAGGTTGCAGAAGTCAGAAATGTGTAGGAAATGTCCAGGCGCTTGCTCTGAATGGCATTTGCAATAGTACATTTGACATCTGAACAGTACATTTGTAGCCAGAATTTTCATGAGATTTTCAATCAGGTTTAGGTCAGGACTTTATGCTGCCATTTCATTATTTCAAAGATTCAAACTGGTTTATCCATTTCATATAATTTTCCAGTTTTCTGACCTCACAACAGCAGGTTAGATCACTTTGAGAGGATTGGTCACTACACTCCAAATTCTCTTACTCAGGTGCCAGATAAACACCAACAACTGTGAGAAATCTGAACGTGTTCTGTAGTTTTGATCAGTGTTTAAATATCTAATGTACATTTTTAGATAAGGTGTATGAAATGTGCTTATGAAACATGCTTAAAATACTGCTCTTTTGCTCCTTCAAATAAGACTCTGTGGGAAATTGATTGTCGTTTGCTCTCTAATTTTGATCTCCACTGTATATAAGCCTACACTATTACCAAACCCATTGCATACCAGAATAGCATAGGGAGAGTGATCGGAAGAAACTTGAGCAGTGCCTAATTTGCCAGAAAACCTTTGTCCTCTCAATAAAGCATTTTATGTTTCCTGTCATGAACCATTGAATCAACCCACACACAGGACCCCAATAATAACTGACCCCTATCTCTTTCTCTCAGTGGGACATCTCTATACAACACCTTGTGTGGGTGTTTTCAGGCTTTTTACAGCAGAAATGGATACTCTAGTCCGAGGCTTGTTCTCCGACAAGCATTATATTTCAGTGGTTGTTTGGATTTGTTGAATCTCTGAGTTAACCCTGTTGGTGGTCGTTGGACTGTGTGCGAATGACAGGTTTGTCTGTATGCTATAAATGCATCAGTCAACTTCAGAATGTTTGAAATGTTAGTGTTTGTTTGGGAGATGTGAACAGTCTTTAATTATAAATGTTACTGTCTCAAAGATAACTACACTAGGATCCAAAACAATGAATGACAATGGTCTATTTATTATAAGCATTCACTGCCATTTTGTCACCTGCTGTTTTAAGTTCTTTAACCTTTTATTGAGCAAATGACCCTATATGGTAGCTTTATTGACACTGATTACTATGTTTTCTTATTATTATTATTATTAAAAGTTTCTCAGTAACACTCTAGGGCTTTTCCAATGAGAATTTAATGAGTGTCTTATAAAGTGTTAAAGTTTGGTGGATTCTAATGAGAGTCAATAGTATTTGGATGCAGCCTTTATAATGCAAGCTGAGATTGCATCTCTCAGAGATGCAATGTCAGACACAATGCACTCAATAGAGCTAGTGACGTCACTGTGACGGGTAGGGTTAGGGGTGGGGTTAGGTGAGCCCATTTAAAAGCATTGCATGCACCTCAGATTGCATCTGCAACAAGTCTGCAACCAGACCCCTCTCATGAGAGTTGGCTGTTAATGTTTTAACTGTCTTTGATAAACTTGAGACTTGATTTTTACCAGGGGTTTTAAAACTTGTTGCAGATCACAAAATATGATTATCCACAATGCCATATGAAATCCCAATGGGAAATAAAGGAAGAAACAATAACAAGACTTCATACAGAACACTATCATTTGAAATAAATATTGAGGCCACACTCTCAAAAATAAAGGTACAAAACTGGTCAATGAGGCAGAACCCTTTTAAAAGGTTTTTTTTTTTTTTACTTACAGGTGGATTTTGGTACCTTAAATGTATAATTTTGTACCTTTAGCATATATTTGAACCTTTAAAATTGAACCTAGCATATATTTTGTACCTTTAGCATATATCAGAATTATTAGCCCCCCTTCGATTTTTTTTTCTTTTTTAAATATTTCCCAAAATATGTTTAACAGAGCAAGGAAATTTTCACAGTATGTCTGATAATATTTTTTCTTCTGGAAAAAGTCTTATTTGTTTTATTTTGGCAAGAATAAAAGCAGTTTTACATTTTTTATGAACCATTTTAAGGTCAAAATTATTAGCCTCTTTAAGCTATATTATTTTTTCGATAGTCTACAGAACAAACCATCATTATGCAATAACTTGCCTAATTACCCTGAGCTGCCTATTTAACCTAATTAACAGTTAAGCCTTTAAATGTCACTTTAAGCTGTATAGAAGTGTCTTGAAAAATATCTAGTAAAATATTATTTACAATCATCATGGCAAAGATAAAATAAATCAGTTATTAGAGATGTGTTACTAAAACTGTTTAGAAATGTGTTGAAAAAGTCTTCTCTCCATTAAAGAGAAGTTGGGAATAAAAATAAACAGGGGGGCTAATAATTCATGGGGGCTAATAATTCTGGCTTCAACTGTATATGAGATACACATTTGTAGTTTTTAGGTATCAAAATGTACATTTAAGGTACCAATGTGTACCTCTTGTAAAGGTACGGCCACAGTGACAGGTTTTGTACCTTTATTTCTGAGAGTAGACAGAAGGCAATATTTACACATTGTTTAAGGTGATGTACCACAGAATGCAGTGAATTTGTATGTAGGCAATTTGAAAGATGAAGGAAGAGAGAGAGAGAATTTTGAAAATACTTACAGAACAGTACATCTCAGTACAGTACACTACCTGACAAACGTCTTGTCATCAATCCCAATTGTAAGAGCAACAAATAATAACTTGACTTTTAATTGATCATTTGGAAAAGTGGCAGAAGGTGCATCACGTTCATCATAAATGCTGCAGAAGACCCATTGGAACCCGCATGGACCCAAGATTCTCTCAGAAATCAGTCAAGTTTAATAAAGGAAAAATCATGGTTTGGGGTTACAGTAACGTTCAGTATGGGTGCATGCAAAAGATTTGTGGAGTGAATGCCAACATCAACAACCTGAGGTTTCAAGACATTTGTGCTGCCCATTACACTACAAACCACAGGACAGGGCAAATTCTTCAGGAGGAAAGTGCTCCTTCTTATACTTTAGCTTGCACATCAAAGTTCCTGAAAGCAAAGAAGGTCAAGGTGCTCCAGGATTGGCCAGCCCAGTCACCAGACATAAACATTATTGAGCAAGCCTGGGGTAAGATGAAGGAGGAGGCACTGAAGATGAATCTGAAGAACCTTGATAAACTTTGGGAGTCTTGCAAGAATGCTCTCTTTGCCATTCAAGATGACTTTATTAATAAGTTATTTGAGTCATTGCAGAGATGTATGGATGTGGTCCTCCAAGCTCATGGGAGTCATACACAATATTCATTCTTTTTCCACTGCACCATGACTTTATATTCTACTGTACATTATTTCGGTTACGTGACAAGACTTTTGTCTAAGCAAAGTCAGACCTTACTGTCCTAATTAAAGCATTAAAAATTAAGGCATGATCATATTTTATTTTAGTAAAATAGGCAACTAGACTTTTGTCAGGTAGTGTACTGTGAGTGTAGAATGTACTGTATAGAGCTGTCACTGTTATACTTAAAAGTTCAACACCTCATTGTTTCTCCACTGACTAACTACTACACCTACAAGATTGGCCAAAGAATTACTAGTGTGTAAAATCATTTGAGTGACAGCACCGTACGACAGAATTTCGCAATCTCAAACTCTAGTGTGACTTCGGCTTTAAAGATGGAGCAATTACCTTAAGTTTAATTTCAATTGAATCTTTCTGGCAACATTTCTGAATGAATGAAAATTTGCTAATCCAGATCAATTGTATGTTTGTCTGGTCAAAGTGGACTTTTCTGTTCATGTCAGTTGTTAGTTTGAATGAATAGCAGATTTGAGGGCTTAATGGTGCTTTCTTTCTAGATCTCTTTATATTACTCCATCCAGCAATAATCAAAGATTTGTCTGTTTTTGTCTATTAGAAAGTTGTCTGAAATATGTTTGTCTTCCTCATTTTATGTTGTGTTTGCTTCCGGTTAAACCATAATTCATTTTTAAAGGTATTAGCAAAACAAACACTGGTGCTTTTCATGCAGTGTATGTAATAATTGGTCATAGATTGTGCTTAAGCCTGCTTTGTTGATCCGATAAATTGGATTGCTTTCTCACCACAAACAAACCAGTCTAGAGTTTGTTTTTAAGTGGTCTGAGAATGATTGTTTTGGTGCATATCAATCAGATTGTGTGATGTATGACTGTTATCTTCATATATGCCCAAAATGGGAGAAAAAACATGCCATGTTCAGAAACAAATGCTCCAAATGAGCTAAACTAGTGTAGGTACTGTCTGATGCACAGCATTGAAACACACATCACTACAACAGACTATCCTGAAAGGAAACATGAGGCCAAGCAAGGAGACAGAAACATACTCAACAGAGTATCAGCTTTCTCAAACTCTTTTCATAGCCCTGGCTAACAAAAACGCCTGCTCGTCTAATTGTAGCTCTTCTGGTCTCTAATGCAAAAATGCCAGTGTTTCAGTAAATGTGTTCAGGTTACACTTCCTGTCAGAAACATAACTGAGGATCAATACCAATGGCCACATTAAGCTCCTGATAAATGCTGAGCAAGGCGTTTTAAACTTTAACAAACTTACTATTCTCCATAAGAAAGCATCATCGAGGTAACAGCCGTCAAAACAGATCGAATAATTCTGCGTCTTACGTCATGTTTATGAGAAGCTGGTTGATGCCTATTAGATGACTCAGTATTGTAGGAACCGTGGGTCTTTATTTAAGACGCGTCTGTATGAAATCTGCTCTATAGACACTTTCTGTCCTCTTTATTTGGTGCACACCCTCCAGCTCTACGTAGCTTTTGAGGGTTTTGGGCTTTAGTAACAGATCCCCTTGAGCTGTGGGATCACAAGAAAAAGAAGGGGGAAATCAAGCATGTGAAGGAGGAAGGGCATGCCCTGTTTCGCGAAAAAGTAGCCAAATGTCTTGTGTAGAATGGAATTGTACTGAATTAACGATTGCCTGTAAGCAAGCCACTTGGTGATAGTTTGAAGCTTATTAGCTTTTCCACAGTTAAAGGGATTGTGTACCCCAAAAAAAGGAACATTCTGTTGTCATTTACTGACCTTCATGTCATTCCAAACCTCTTTGACCTTTTTTTCTTTTATGGAACATTGTTTTTGTACATTCTTCGAGTCAATACTGTTACAGAGTTGAGTTACATTAGTAAAATTGACTTTTAACAATAATTGATAAACCTTTAAAGACAGATCTGTAATGAGCGTCAAGATTGTTAAAAGATTTTTTATATGCTTTTACATCTGTTTCTATTTAAATGTAAAAAAAAAAAAGTTTAATGGAATAATTAATGTAGAAAAACTTCAATAACTGAACAGAAAATTTATAAATATTGACAAATAATTTTTAGCCCCACCCATTTGTTTTAATCTCTAAAGAAACATTTATGACAACATTTCTCTCAAATTTCAAACATATAGGGCTCTATTTTAAAGATCTAGGCAGGCGCAAAAGCATCAAGGGCATGTCCATATCCACTTTTGCTATTTTAAGGACGGAAAAATACAGTTTGTGCTCTGGTGCATCTTCTAACAGGGGTGTGCTTATTTTCTTAATGAGTTATGGGTGTGTATTGAGCATATCATGCATTAAACCAATCAGAGTGTCATCTCACATTTCCTTTAAGAGTCAGCTGCGTTCCGCCTTGGAGCATTTGCTACTTACATAGCAAACTATGCAAGTAGAAAAACTGAATGCTTCACTAGCAAGAAAACACACCATCTGCAGCGCGAGGATAAAGAACGAGCCTCCTCCATTCTGCCTCTTTACTTTCTCTTTACTTTACTTTTACTCTTTACTTTACTCCTTTTTTAGTTTTTGTGGATAAGGAAACGGTGTTGTCCGCACTCCACTGAAGACATCTATTAGCCTACATATTTAATTTTGTTTGTTAAGCGCAAAGATGTTTCAAAACTATTTCTAAATTCAGTTCTTATTTCCAGAAAATGAATAAATGAATAATAATAACGAAGTGTGGTCAAAAAACTGAGTTATATCCAAACACACGTCACCATTCAGTGATGCATACGTCTCCCAAACCCGACAGATTGACAAATCTAAACTTGTTCATATTAAAACAAATATAAATATGATATAAACAATGATAATAATAATTTCAAACAAAAAAGGAGGTCCTAATGCAACATGGTTTAAAATATCTAAAATAAAATAAAGATATATAAATATTTTTTTTGACCAAAAAGAACACACACAGCTTTGAAAGAACTTGAGTAAATGGTGAAAACATCTTCATGTACACTAGGGTTTTACATGTCTACCTTCATATTAAGTAGAGCTTTAGTAGCCATACTGTAGTTGAGAAAAGTAAGACTTAAATAAGCATCAGTCTAACCACTTCATGTTTGGCCTGTGACAAAAGATACATGTTTATTATGCCATTAATCATGAGATATTCAGACCGAATAACCACTGGACTACATTCACTTGAACAAATGCTTGAATTAAACCGGGTACTTTACATAAATCAATAAAGCAGGCGGTCATGAGAGAAGAAGAATGATTATACTGTCACTGCAGAGCGAGAGCTGTGGCACCTGAGCAGCGAGAAGACTAAGACAATGAGAAACAGAGATTAATAAATAGAAAAAAATGAAAAGGTTGTGTCGCCTAAAAATTTTATTTCTGCCATCATTGGCTGATCTTTCCAAACACATATGACTTTTTCTTCCACAATAGTACATTAGATAAAAGTCAAAAGGTCTTTATGATGAATGTCAGTGTGTTTTGGACTCCATTTGCTTTAATTGTATGGAAAAAAGCATTCATAAATATCTTCATTTGAATTCCACAGAAGAAAGTTATGAGTGATGTTCATGATGTCTATGATAATATATTTATTATCCCACAATTTAAATTTGAAAACAGACTATCCCTTTAAGTCCAAAGACCATGAGGCTCAAATGTTCAATATTTGTGGAACTGAAGATCATATTGAAGACTAAAACAGAAGATAATGTTTCACTATTGGCCACTCCAAGCAGTTTAGACAAATGAATCTCATTCTGTGCCTTGTTAATTGATTTTTTCATGATGTCCTTGCTTTGGTCTGCAGGATTGTCAATAATGCAGTGATCACGAATGGCCCTTTATTTGTCTCGCAGTACGGGAAATCACAAAGACGTGTCAAAAATGTGCTGTTTTGTTTTGCATATAAAGACTTTGATAGACATATGACATACAGTTGAAGTCAGAACTATAAGCCCCCCTGAATTATTACCCCCCCTGTTTATCTTTTTTCCCAATTTCTGTTAAACAGAGAGAAGATTTTTTTCAACACATTTCTAAACATAATAATTTTAATAACTCATTTCTAATAACTAATTTATTTTATCTTTGCCATGATGACAGTAAATAATATTTTACTAGATTTTTTCAAGACACTTTTATACAGCTTAAGGTGACATTTAAAGGCTTAACTAGGTTAATTAGGTTAACTAGGCAGGTTAGGGTAATTAGGCAAGTTATTGTATAACGATGGTTTGTTCTGTAGACAGTCGACAAAATATATAGCTTAAAAGGGCTAATAATTTTGACCTTCAAATGTTTTTTTTTTATTATTTAAAACTGCTATTCTAACAGAAATAAAACAAATAAGACTTTCTCCGGAAGAAAAAATATTATCAGTCATACTGTGAAAATTTCCTTGCTCTATTAAACATCATTTGGGAAATATTTAAAAAAAAATAAAAAATAAAAAGGGGGGCTAATAATTCTGACTTCAACTGTTTACTGTACATGCACTGCTGTTCCAAAGTTGAGGTTCCATTTAAAAAAATTCCTAAAATGTGCACATCTTAAGCATTGGTACTTTAAATAGAAACCATATTATGTCTTTGGGTGTTCAATCAGAGAACACTATTTTTGAGGTGTAAAAATGTATATGAAAACAATATAATGTCTCTTTTTTTTAAAGAAAGAAAACCCAATATTGTGAAAGTGGATATGTGTTCAGCCTATAGGCATGCATGACAACCAAGATACTGAGCCTACACTGTGATCATTTTTAGTAAATTACATTCGTACAAAAGTTTTTTTTCTAATTTTTATATTGTTATATTACATTTGTTCTCTCATTTTAGTACGTTTTTTAAAATATTAATTTTTTTCAATTTCTTTCAATATATCAGGGCTAGTATGCCCCAATTTTCAGTGCATTTTAAATGATTTATAGGCTGCGTTTCACTACACTTTTAAACACACACTTGCAAACTTTTCTTCCCTTTTTTCCTATGAGAATCCCCGCCCCATTTTCAAGTGCTTTCCACTTCGTAAAGTAAATCAGGGAAGCTTACATCGACATACACTCGATCTTGAAAGATTGAGCAAGTTGGCTTCATATGTCTACTTCAGCACCTATAAGTGCTCAAGGGTTTAAGGCATTTCATTTACACCCATTTAGATGTTCCGCCAGCAGTGGACGTAATCAATGACGTATGTCCGATGGAATGACACAGAGGGAAGTTAGCAAGTGAAAGGCAACCCTTATCACATTCTAAATGGCACTTCAGGGTGAAAACAGTCATGGCCACCATACTGAAGTGTTGTTCCAAACGAAAATGCACAAAACTGGCCACTTCGAAGGGCCCTTCAGAATAAAGAGTACAACTAATAGACACTTCAAGCCCCCATTATCCTTTAACAGGGAAGTTGTTTTTCTTTCTGTAAAACAGTGTGTTCTGTTTGTAAGGGCTCATCCCTATGTCCTAATTCCTTCAAAGCAGTAGCTCCAGAGGGTAAACAATTCGAAGGAATTAGGGCATAGGGATGAGCTCTTCCGAATGGAACACACATTCATTCCAGGATGGCTGCTGTCCTGCAAAATTAACAACAACCCAATCAGACACACCTCAACTAGCAAGTCAAGCTCTTTCTAGCCATACAATAAACTGACTGACTGTATCTGAAGAGACTATATCTGAAATTACCCCCTGTAACGTCATTCACTATTTCCTATTAGTCCACTAAGATAGTCCACGTAAGGGAGTGGATGAAAATGAGTGAATGAATTGGAGCACTGACTGGAAGGGATGCCATTTTTCTGTGGTTAAAAAACCCAAAGACTGATTAGATTTTCAACTTTTTGTTCAGACCTTTTGATGGTTATTTAAAATTTTGCGAAGTTGATATCTGTCATGTAAACACACGTTAATTTAACAACTAAATACATTTTTAGAAACGTACACAAATAGGATTCCGCTGTGGATGCCATCTTGTAATCAGAAGCAGGAATTCATTCAGTGCACAAACTCTCACAGTGCATTATGGGTATTCTCTTGCTGTTGAGTGTACATTTGCTGTTATTATGATGCATCTTAGGATTGATAGAGTGCACTTCAGAACATCCACTATGGTTTGGGTAAGCCCTACAAATGGCTGCTCTCTCAAATAGTGCACTGTTTAAGGATTTGGGGGCATTTTTATATACGGCATGTGTGTTTAGGGCGTCACAATGGCGCAGTGGGTAGCACGATCGCATCGCAGCAAGAAGGTCGCTGGTTCTTGCATGTTCTCCCCGTGTTGGTGTGGGTTTACTCCGGGTGCTCTGGTTTCCCCTACAGTCCAAAGACATGCGCTATAGGTGAATTTAATAAGCTAAATTGGCCATAGTGTATGTGTGTGAATGCAAGAGTATATGGGAGAGAAGCTGGAAGGGCATCCGCTGCATGGAACATGTGCTGGATAAGTTGGCGGTACATTCCACTGTGGTGACCCCTGATTAATAAAGGGACTAATGCGAAAAGAAAATGAAAGAATGAATGAATGTGTGTTTAGGAGCAAAATTTTGGAGCTAAAGTTTGCAGGACATCGACCTTCAAGCACCAAGTTTGAGCACCCCTGTTTATATAGTCATGTGTTTGAACAAAACTATTTTTTATGTTCTGATATTTTGACAATAATAAAAAAACATATCATTGACAGTTGGTTATGATATTAAGTGATTTTCAATGAAATGTTATTTTGACTCTTATTTTTTTTCTGCAAACAAAAAAAGTCTTAATGTTTTTCCCATAGATGTTTAATATTTTTTCAGTTAATAGTAATTTCATTTTTTTTTTTTTTGCTTGCAGAAAATCAACATATGATTAAATATCACCAAACATCATAACCAATTGTCAATGATTTATTAAAATTTTAAATATGGTAGAATCAGAACAGAACAAACTTAGTTTTATACTAAAGTAGTTTCCACTAACATTTACTAACTAACATGAATTTCAAGAGTTCACACTTAGCTGATGATTGATAATAAAGCTTGTTTGGCATGCTGTGCCGGGAGAGAGCCCTGAGCTTATAAGATCCTAGAGCCCTGGGCTCCCTCAGATTAGCAGGGCGAGAGGGTAGTTTAAGCTCAGGTAGATCTCGATGAACTCCCCCGACTTATTTCTGGCTAATTGACAGATATAGGGATGGCTAAGGAGAGATATGCGGCTTGCTAAGAGCTTAACTACTGTATGATGCCAAATAAGTATGTTCAATTTACTTAGGTTGCATGTTTTTTTGGACTGTGGGAGGAAACCGAAAAACCTGGGGAAAACCCACGTGAGCATGGGGAGAATGAACAAACTCCGCACAGAAATGTCAACTGGTTTAGTAGGGACAGAGACATTCTTGCTGTGAGGCAACAGTGCAAATCACTGGGCCGCCGTGTCGCCCATCTAGAAAGGAGGGGTTGACTCTTCAAGATGAAGATACTGAGATAAGAAACTCTGGTTATTTATAGTGAGTTAGGAATCATCTGATAGGGAAATAAATCGTAAGCTAATGCGGGACCAGCCCTGAACAATCTTATGCACGTGATCCTCTCGAAATTAATTTATAAATAAACTTCACGTAGTTTCAAGTTGTAGTTTTAGTTTCAGTTCAGTATAAATAGTGCAAAAACTAGTGCAAACATTTTAGATTCTGTCAAGTGCAGAAAAAATAAAATCTTATCACTCAAGCCATATGGAAATGAAGTACACCTCTGCATTCTGATGGCCTTACAGTATTACCACAGGGAAGAGAAATCTCAGGAAAGAGAGATGGAAAAACAGCGACGTCCATTTTCTCAGAACCGAGACTGTCCTGGCTATCTGAATTATTCACACCCTCAGGCTCGTTCAGAATGTAGTAACAAGTCCCAAGTGGCCCTGTCTTCTAAGAGAACTGAGATGCGTATTGAGAGCACAGACACCACGTCCCCTTCTCATGCAAGACGTCTTTTCATGAGTGGCATAAACTAAGTTGAATTCAGTCACGCCGCTCTTCCAAAGAAACCGTCTGATTGAATGTGAAACAGAGAGAGAGAGTTTGTTGAAAGAAGAAATGTGGTAATTATGAAGGAAACTGACGGATGCTAAATTAAAATTCCTTTCAATGTTATTATAGAGATATATTTTTAAGAACGCCTTTAATGTCTGGCTCTGACTCATTATTTTTTTTCATGCATTCAACTCAGTGTCGGGTTTTGATCCATTGTCTGCGTAATGACAATAAGTTCTTTCATTGTTTTAAACATTCAGTAAGATGATATTCATATCTGTAATGTTCAGTTGAATTGCCGTCGTCTGTTTTAAGAAAGTCAATTCAGGCCCTCGCCGGTATTGGCACGAATCGCAAAAAGCAGACGAGAGAGGAAGAGGTTATTAAATATGAAAAAATGGCCCTGTCAGCAGTTATTGTTTGGAAGTGCAATTTGATTTCCAATCTCATTTCACATCATTGACATGGATGCCAGGGCCGTACGGTTCATGAATCCCAACCAGCTGCCACACAGCCCGCGGCAAGAAAAGACAAACAGAAAGAGAACACATTATGTTTGTACACCAATAGACCGTTTTCTGCATTAGATAATAAGAGTCTGTTTTTGGGATGAGCATGTAAACACTGACAAACACACAAATCAACTGTCTCCAATCCTCATCATCTCATACTATGAGAAATATGCCGGCCTTGTCAGAAAGCACGTAAACAGCTTGATGATTGCTGGAGGCAGAAATGACATTTAAAGCTTGCGCGTGCTGTGTTGTGTACAGCTCATAAGCGTCGGGTAATTACAAATGTCTGGATGGTTGATTACAAATCATTCAGCATCAATAACTCTGTCAAGTGCAACAAAAAAAGAGGGAAAATATAGAGAAAAGCCTACAATTCAAAACACTCCACCACAACGGATGTAGTGTATTAATAAGTGCTCCATTTGTTTGATTCAAGGATTTTTGAGGTTGATTTTTATTTTAGGATGCAGGTTTCTGAATGCGTTTCCAAGTTGTCTTGATTCTTAAGAACAGTGCAGTATAAAGAACTATTTAAATGATTGCTATTGATTTGTTAAAAAAAATTAAATTCTAAATAATTTAGCATATCATAGCTAAATATTCTTAAGCATACATTTTTTACTGAGGAATAAATGGTCAGTAATAACAGTCCTACTTCTTGCACAACCTAAATACACTGTAAAAATATTTGTAAATAACCAAATTTTCCATATTTTTTTATTCATGGTTGTTCTTTTTTATTCTCTTATGCTTTTGAATGGGATATATGCACACAGACTTTTAATTTCAGTCAGTCAGCCCCAGAGCTTCTGGTTAATTGACATCCCATACAAAATCACTGCGTTTAAGATCTGATTTAAAAAAAAAAAAAAAAACAATCTTCACTGCCTGGCTGAGATGGGATATAAAGTTGGTATCAGACCAAACAAGAAGCACTGCAATAAAATATATTTTTCCGCGCCATGTCTTTAGAAAATAGAAATTAATTTTACCCCAGTATTTTCAATGGGTCGAGTCTTTCGTCTCATTTTATGTTTTAATAACCAAATGGACACTTAAGTCTATTTAAATGATTATATTTAAATTACATTACAACATCCATGTCACATAAAGATTTCACTGGAAGTTCATCACTTGCTGAAAAACACTAGCTATGCATAGAGCCTATTGCATTTTGGGACCTTGACCTTTCCTCCACCAACTTTTAAGTTTTTTTTTGTGGAAAAAGAAAGTGATTTTTATTGACATTTTTAATAGTTTGAAGTGATTAAATTACAGTACAAAAAGCAGTAATTAAACTGTCAGTACTTTTCCAGTTATTTTCATTTATTTATTCATTTTCTTTTCGGCTTAGTCCCTTTATTAATCTGGGGTCACCACAGCGGAATGAACTGCCAACCTATCCAGCATATGTTTTACGCAGCGGATACCCTGCCAGCCGCAACCCATCACTGGAAAACAACCATACTCACTCATTCACAGACATACACTATGGACAATTTAGCTTACCCAATTCACCTATACAGCATGTCTTTGGACTTGAGGGGGAAACCGGAGCACTCGGAGGAAACCCACGGGAACACAGAGAGAACACGCAAACTCCACACAGAAATGCCAACTGACCCAGTCGAGGCTCGAACCAGCGACCTTCTTGTTGTGAGGTGATTGTGTTACCCACTGTGCCACTATGACGCCCTTCCAGTTTTTTTTATATCCTATATATTATTTCTTATACAATATATTAGTTCAGACTACTAAAATGTCAGGTAACTTTGTTAAAGGCAGCATAAGGGACTAAGCCGAAGGAAAAGGAATAAATGAATGAATGAACTTTATGAAACTTTACAATTTTATCTTCTGTTTAATCTGGTCCTCCAGGTTGGGAGTTGAGCATTGGGCTAACGACCCACCTCGTAAAAATTTGATGTTACGAAACACCAACATGGTGCGGCTAAATATCAACTTCTATATATAAACGGCCCTGGGAGTATATGATCATACTTTATGAGTACAATAATAGTAAACAGCCAATGTTTTAATAATAACCAGTTAATAAGCCAGTAGTTAATAGTGGGAATTGGTACTTAAACTAAAGTGTTACCTAGGTCTGGGTGATTAATCGAAAAGTAATAAAAATTTACATTCAGAGCCTATAATCGATAAAATTTTTCATGGTCAATTTTTTCAATTACTTTGTCTATCGTGTGTGGAGTATTGGGACCCTGCTCTGTTAAGGCTAATTTCTACTTATCATATTATGATTTCTACTTATTATATTATTCTGATATTATACTTCTGCTAAGTGCACGTGTACAGACGATGCAGCTTTCCTATACCCGCGCACCTCTCAAAAAATGTAAATACACATAACAGTGATGCGTAGCGCAAGCTTTGTGATTGGTCGGATTGGTAGTGAGGGTGGGTGGTGCGGAAAGCCGCATTTTAAGCAATGTGTGTTTTAATTAGCGTTGATGTTCAATAAAGAATCATAGATAATAGATAGTGCGTGTTTCCTTTAATTATTTTAAAATCAAGTTATACACCCTTCATTCAAAAAGTCTCTCACTTGTAATATGTGAGCATATTTACTGTACAAAACCTGTCAGTGAACTAAAAGTGCAAATAAATAAATAAAATAATCGTTCATTAATTGTAATCAAGATAAAATGTGTAATTAATCAATATTTAGATTTAGGTCAAACTGTCCAGCCCTAGTGTTACCAAACCCACTTTGCATGTACGCCATGTACCTTAATAAATGAGGACTGATGTTTTTTTGCATCACTGTGTTTGGCAGATCTAAAGTTGTTCGCAGAGTTGAAATTCAGATATGCTAATCGAATACTTGTTTCCAACACAAATTTTAAGCTTTTGGCTAGTCACAGCAGACTGTGCCTTTTAACCAATCAGAAAAGGACATTCTTTAAAATAGAACAACAAGAGTAACAATAAAAATAAACTAAAATAAAAAAGGTTTGTAACCACTTGAGGGTTAGTAAATGTGGAATTTTTGGGTCGGCTATCACTCTGACAGTGACGTGGAGCAATTTGATTTTTAAGTCATGAATGTAGTCTTAAAGGATTACTTCACCCAAACATTAAAATTCTGTTATTAATTTTCCTCACATTGTTACATTCCACTGAGACATTCGTTCAAAATTCTGAACACAAATTAAGATATTTTAGATAGAGAGAAAGTTGGCCCATGATAACCTTTGATTTGACCCGCCATCCCATGCCTTTAATAGAAATTGTCATTTCCAATTTAATGTAATCTTTTGTTTGTTTGTTTTATTGTTGAGCTACAAAAAAGCAAGCCTGAATAAATTTTTTTAATTAAATGTTGTAAATGATACGATTAAAGTAAAGCTTTCGGTTTATTTTTAAATATTATTCCTAAAAATGAGGAAATTACCCATGGCAACTTTGTAACACAGTTAGATATATTTACCTTCGGCCCACAGCCCTCAGCTATGTTTGTTCTTGGCCCTTCATAAGAAAAGTTTTTGCACCCCTGTTTTAGATGCAATCTGAGAGCTCTCTTGTCCTCCATACACAGAAATGGTCATGATACATTCAAACTTTGTCCTTAATCATGCTTCATATGATTACAGTTGAACCACTGAAGTCACGTGGAATGTTTAATGTTTCACGTGGAATGTCCACACTAGCGTTTCACCCAGCGTTTCTGAACAGCTCTCTGTCTACACTAAAATGGTGAAGACACGCATCACGTGACCACACACACACTCTGGCATGCGCTGCAGCGTGCGTTGAGCACATACCCATATGAGAGCTGTGCACGTCGAACTGTTCATCACGGATCTCCCGCTGAATCTAATCTCACTATATTTGTTAAACGGGATATTTAATTCATCTTGTTGTCTATATCTAACGACATATTCCCCGACTTTGGTCTTTTGAATCTATTACTTGTTCTCAGGTAATGTGTTTTGGCTGAGTGCAAAGATAAGTTAATCTTATCTTAATTAATATCCTAATTAATGTAACGGCGGACACCACATCGGACTAATTGCTTGCCTTTATTTTCTCTATTGTATAAACTTATTGTGCGTTATACTTTTATAATGGCCTTTATTATTTATTTAAACTGATATTCAATGAAAGAGAGGGTATGTTTCGTATTTTCAATGAAAATGAAAGGAGGCAGTAATGTTATAGGCTTCGTTTTGTTATAAATATGCATGAAGATGACGGTCATATTATGCAGCTACACAATGCCTCAACATTTTTTGATGTCTGTTAAGTTGCTAATATCAAAATAAAAATAGGCAGTTCCTCACATCATGTTTTCATTTTATTGTTAAGAAAGTGAAACAGCATAGCCAGGGTGACGTGAATGACTTTTTTAAAGTACCATGTACACACTCTGGAGTTTGTTTTCCATATCAAACTTGCAAAGTCTGAACTTTCAAGGAGAGGATGCAGGATGGTCACTGAACTGTGTGAAGGCTACTTAATATTAAGGAAAAGCCCCAATCAGATAGGCGAATGTCTGCAGCCCCACCTCCGTTTTCAGATGTCTCCGTTTTCCCCCATCTACACTGAGACGGAGCAGCAGCGTTTTAGAATGAAAACGGCCTGTCCAGCGTTTTCAAAACGCTCCGTTTTCGGCGCTCAAAAACTCCGGCGTAGTGTGAACGGATGGCGTAACCGTAGCAAAACTTATGCGTTTTAAAACTAAAACGTATTAGTGTAAACTAGGCCTAAATG